>NHZP01000026.1:600000-828962 GCA_003313425.1 Pseudopyrenochaeta lycopersici | reverse complement strand
CAATAATCTGTATCTACATTAATAACTAAGGCGGAGTACGTAGCTTTATATCAGACTAGTAAGTAGGCTATCTAGTACTGTAGACTGCTACAAGATATTAGATATTTGAAATACCTAAAGGATAGATTTACAGTGCTACTACTCTGTAATAAATTAGTCAGCTATAGCGCTAGCCGATAACCCTAAGAACTATGCTAGGAGCAAGCACATTAATGTCTAGTTCTACTACGTACGACAGTTACTAGCGTATAACAAGATTTTAGTTAAATACTGCCTAACGTCTTATATAGTTGCAGACGCACTTACAAAACTATTACGATTATTAGTCTATTAGACTTGTATTAAAGGGATGCTATAGACTAGGTAAACAGGAGCTTACGCCTAGGTTTTTATGCTAATTAGGTTTTTCCTAGGAGCTAGGTATACTTTTTTTTATAAAGTTTTTTTAGAAGTAGCTATTGTTAGATATAACCGTAAAGGGGCTGTTAATAGGTCTAGAAAGTACAGTAATATCTAATTAGAGAAACTAAAATAATAGACTTTTAGTAAGACTAAGAATATTAGATTAACTATTAGCTAGTCTGAAGAGCTAAAGCTAAGACCGCAGATATAAAGTTAAGGTTATGCTCTGTAGAAGAGGAGGAGACAACTTAAAATAAAGATAGTTTTAAGTCTATTAAGAATTACATTACATATACTATATTATTAGAGTACTTATACTAATAAAGATTAGGTGAGTAGGGTGGCCAGTTAATAGTACGGATGTGGTGCTTAGCTAGAAATCTCCTTGTCGCTGCAGCTGTATGTACGCGCGTTATCCTGCATAAAACGCTATAAACGACGTTATAATTGTAAGAGACCTTTCTTTAAAGCCTTAATATAACTTTTAGTAGTGTATCTATAGTTTAGAGTATTAGGATCGCGCTCTATTATAACTAGAGGGCTCCTCTATGCATGTTAGAGTTTAACCCTTTTAGGTTACTAGACGTAGGTAAAAGGGTTTAACCCTTCCAAGTTACTAGACGCAGGTGAAAGGTAACGATCCTGCCAAGTTACTAGACGCAGGTAAAAGGTAACTCTTACCTCTTACCTTTTACCTAGCTGGATAACTGGATCGGGACTAGCCTGCTCTAGCTTATGTACATAGGCAGTACCTCTCCCCCGAAGGTAAGAGGTATCTGCTATTTTATCTATTTCCTTTTAAATTAAGTTTCTTTAACTAAGACCGTCCTAACTGTGCGTATTAACTGCCTTACATAATAGCAGATTATACAGTGCTTTAGCTCCTCTCTGTAGTTAACACATAGTTGCTTAGGCTGTTACCTCTTAGGTAAGTTTAACAGTAAGGTGGTACTAACGTACTAGGACCAGATCCTATCCCCCCTTAGTTAAGCTTTAGGATAGCCCTCGCACGATAGTTAAGTTATAGTGCTATCCTCTACTGCTAGTTTAGCTAAAATTTTATAAGCTATTCCCCCTTAGTTAAGCTTTAGAATAGCTTAGAATTTACTAGGTTTCCTTACTAGTAACTTATTTTACACCTTAGTGCCTACGCTTTGTGCTACCTAAACGCTAGGATTATTATTAATAAGATACGTCCTATTATTCCCTTCCTTAAATAAGAATACTCTAGGGATTATTCCCACTTTTATATACTATAGTCTGTACGTGTATTTTAATTACGCGTACGTACTGCCTTAAGTACGTATTTACCCTCTAAAACTTCCTAATTAGGTAATTCTCTAACCTTAGCCTATATATAACACTTCTAAGTATTTCTCCTAGTCCTAGTAACCTTACCTAACTAATAATACTACTTAACTAATAGTTAAATCTTAAGTCTACTTATAAAAAGCTTAAAGATTCTCTCTAGTTTTACTTTAATTTTACTTTTACCTCTATATCTACTCTTACTTCTATCTAACCTTCTTTATTTAGCGTAATAGTAGATAGCTTTTATAATAAAGGGTCCTCTAGCTAGTAGCCTAAATTTTAAGCCTATTAGAAAGACAACGCGTTAGCTAAAGCACAGGCGGCTCGCGATTAACTTAGGGAAAAGGCTTATTAACGCTAGGAGAAGAATAAGAATAAGGCTATAGAGGATTTAGAACTAGTTATCTTAGAAAATCTTATTATTAAAGATATAGAGTACCCTAAATTTACGCTAATAAGCTCCTATACTAACTTATTAACTAAGGAAGTTAACTTATATTCCTTCTCTTGCGATATAACACAGCGTGCTATAGGAGCTTATTAGATATAGCTACATAAAAAAGCTGCTAATTTAGGTCTCTCTAAGGACTTTAATAACTATATTTCTCTAGGTAGCCTTCTAGTTTTACTACTATCTGCGAGTTTAAGTCTACCTACTTCTATTTAGTAATTAGCACCCTTAGGTATCTAGCTTATAAAGAACTACTCTAGTAACTTCTTAACCCTTAAGCCTACATAACTTGCACGCCTAATAACACTATTTAGGTATGCCCTGCATACTCTTAATAAAGATAAGAAGTTATTAGAAACACGCTACCTTAACACTTCTACTCTAAAGCAGGAACTAACTAAATAATAACGTAGCTTTACTTAATAAAATAATAAGCTAGTTAAAGAATATAATAAGCTTAGTAAGTAGTAGAATAAGCTTATTGCTAACTATAAGACCTTAGAAGGTTTATTATAAGAAATTAAGAATAAGCGTAACTCTGCGTTGCGCGACTATCTATTATCTAGCTCTCTTAAGGTTTTCGGCCTTACTAGACTTACCTTATTATAGCTAGCCCTAGGAGCTATAAATAAGCCTCTGCTAGAAGGAATAAGGACGCCTATATAAATCCTCCTATAAGGTAACGCAGCAGGCAGTATTCTTAATAAGTTTAGTTCCCCTTAGCGTATTCCGCTCTTAACTAACCTTCCTCTTACTTACGAATACTAAATATCCCTAGGTAATATAGTAACACTAAGCCCTTATCTAACTAAGCTCTACTATAAGATTAAAAGGTTATATTAGTTCTTATCTATAAAGAATAAGTAAATTTAAGTGCCTCTAGTATATTCTAAGAGTCCTAATCTTTATAAGTAGATTATAAAGATACTTAACTAGTTTAAAAATAATAGGTTAGAGTAGTAATATAATAACATACAAGCATAATTTATCTTTTAGGCTACTAGTAGTTCTACTTAAACCTTACTATAAGAGCCTAATAGGTTTTTATATTAATATAAGGATAGCTTTAAGTATTTTTATATCCTTAACTCTATCTTTAGTAACTGTAACTACTACGTTATAGCAGAATAGTAATATTATACTTTAGTTTTCCTCGAATATAGCTTGCTAGAATACCCTACTATAGTTAAAGTATAGGCTCTATTCTAGATAGAGTTTAACGCTATTACTACTTAGCTTAGATAGATTACTGTAACTTAAGTGTATAAGCTTTAGGCTAAGCTTCTAGGCTATCTCTAACAGAGCCTTAGCAGCGCGCCTGCTATCTATACTACTACTAACTTCTAATCTCTTTATAATATAATTAATAATGCATGTTAGAGCTACGACCTCTAGTAATTACCTTAGTATCTCGCTAATTAAATAAAGGGGCGTAACGCGCTAGCTAGACTAAGCCTAGCACCGCCTTATAAATTTATTCTAAGGATAGTAGTAGATAAGCCTATTAAGAAAGCTAGTAAGCCTACTCTAGGCTTACGTCTATTATTTAAAGATAATAGAATAGGTAACTATAAGCTAGCTAACAGTCCTAAGCCTTATAACGCGGACTCTAGCTGTAACTAGTATTAAGGAAATCTGCGTAGTAACCTAGCTACTAATGATTACGTGCACGTAAGCTTAGAGACTAGTAACTCTAACTATAAAGAAGCCTCTAATAGTAATAGTAATAAAGCTAAGGACGTTATTTATTTAGAGGAAGAGTAACCCTAGATAAAAGCTCTTTATCTAAGGTTAATAATTAGTCTTAGGAAACTACGCTAGCTACTACTTACTAGGGCAGTATATATAAGCCTGTAGCGCAGGTACTCCTGTAATACATATAGGCTGTCTAGAAAGATAAGCTGTATCTAGATAGCTTAGACTAGTTCGCTTTCTTAAGTATAATTAGATAATAAGAAAACGCTCTCTATGTTGCGTAGATATTAGCAGATAACAGAGTAGATATAAACTTTATCTTATAGCAGTTCCTCTAGCTTACCTAGGAGTTCTAACTAATTCCTCTTATTACGCCTATTATATATAAAGGATATAAAAGGATTACTTTAGAATCTATTACTTATAAGGTTAAATTTTATATAAAAATTAATTCTTACTTTAAGCACACTTCCGCCTATATTCTTAACTAGTGTAGGGCCTTTAACTTAGTATTAGGATTCTGCTAGAGGAAACTGCACGCACTACGCTTTAATTACTATTAGGGTATAATTAAATTCCTTAATATATACTATAAAATAGAATGCTAGTAATACTTATATACACTATAAGTTGTCTGTAAGCGAGCTACGCCTAACACCTCTATATAGCCTAGTTCCTCTATAGATAGTAGGAATAAAGGTAAGACTAGCTAATAACAGGCAAAGTTAGATACTGCAGCCCTAGTAAAGCTAGATAATAAATACTAAGTACTACACTAGTAAACTAAACCTATAGTAGGTATTAAGGTTATCTTACTATAAGCTATTTAGGCGTTTACTAAATAAAAAAACTACTCTTTATTTATAATAGTTTAGCGCTTACTACTAAGAGCGTTATAAAGAATCTATTACGCAGTAGTATAAAAGGACTATAATAAGTTCTTTAACTCTCCTAAGGAAGTCTTATTAAAAGATATCTTACCTTTACACCTACTTAAGGAATATACTTTAATTATTCTTATATTTAATAAAGTAGCTGCAGCTAAGCTCTTAGATTACTTAAAATATAGCTATAAGATTAAACTTAAGCTAGAAGCTAAGGTGCCTAATTATTAAGTAAGACTATTTTCTAGTAAATAGTTTAAAGCTATTAAGTAATATGTTTAGGAGATAGAGGCCTAGGATTTTGTCTTCTAGGGACCCTCTACTATATAAAATAACTTACTTATTATTACTAAACTAAGTAGTAATATCTAAGTCTACGTAGATTATTAAAACCTTAATAAAGCCTCTATTAAGGATTAATACTTAATTCTTTTCTTCTATAAGACTTTAGCTAAGCTTAATAAAGCTGTTATCTTTTCTAAATTTAATATTATGCACGCTTTTTATTAAATTCGTATAAAGCCTATGTTATAACCTAAGAATATACTAAGAGACAGCGGCCTTAAGAAGCCCTATAGTATAGTACATACACTTAAGTATAAGGCTACACCTAAGAGAATATATAACTTATTATAAGTTTTATAGGCTTAAGAATCTTATACGCTAATATTTAGTCTCTATATAAGACTCTATAAGAATAGTATAGTTTTATAAAACTCCTTATATATATAGATTACTATAATAAACTCTTATAGCTTATTATATTTAACTTAATATTATACTTTATAGTATAGTAATAGTAATACTAATTATTCTTAACTCTTAGTACTTTTTATAGAAGCGTCCTCTTACTATCTTAGTACTAAAAACTTCTTTTATATAGTCTCTTACTCTATTCTAGAGAACTAACTTTATAGTCTTATTAGTTATTTTTACTAATAGCTTTTAAGATCTTTATACTTTAAATACTTTTAAGATAAGTAATACTTATATAAAAAACGCAGCGTACTATACTACTAGGCTAGGTAATACTATTACTAAACTAGATCTCTTCTATAGAGATTAATTTAAGCTTAAGAAATAGCTACTTTAGTTTAACCTATTCTTTAAGTTTAATATAACTACTATAGATAATAATAACTAAGTAGTACTTATAATAAGCTATATAAGAGGTAAAGCTGCTAAGTAAGTAAAGCCCTACTTAGTTAAGTACTTAAGAGAGAAAACTAAACTAAAGGAGCTAATTAAGATATTTAAAGATATAAGAGAATTTAAGACACGTATATAATAAGTATTTAGACTACTAAATAAGACTACTATTATAGAATATAAAATCTAGAATATATAATAAACCTAGTCTATAGCTAATTACGCTAATAAGTTTTTAGAGTATACTAGATAAACTAACTAGAATAATAACACCCTAAAGACTATATATAAATAAGGTTTAAAAGTAGATATCTAAACTAAGCTAATACGCTCTAGTATAGGTATTATAACGCTAGATAACCTAATTAATAAAACTATCTAATTAAATATAGAGCTTATAAAGCTCTATATATAACTTAGAGAATAATAATCTAAATAAATAAAAGAAGATAAGAAACTCTAAAAGGATTATTATAATAAGTTAAATAATAGTTACTTATAATACTAATACTAGCTATAAAAAGTTTTAGGATACTATATATCTAGGAGATCTAAAGTAATATATTTAGATAACCTTAATAAAAGAAAGTTAGATAAAGGTAGAAAGAAGAATAAAGAAATAATCTACTTTAACTATAATAAAAAAAGCTATATAGTAAAAAATTATAAAAGTAAGAATAAAGTAACTTACTAGATTAATATACTAGCTATAAAAAGAGAAAATAGTAATAATAAGATATAAGAAGTTATTATAACTTAAGAAGAAGAGACTTAAAATATAAAGATATTATAGCTACTTTTTTAAGAACTTACTAAGAGAGAAATTCTTAAAACTTAGTATAGTAAAGATAAAGAAAAGAGTAATAGCTTTCTATCTTTAGTTTATAAAGATACTAAAGAAGACTTTAATAATACTATAGTACTTTTAACTAAAGACTAAAAAATAGAAAACTTCTAAAACTAGTATTAACTAAGAATATTAAAGCTACTAATACTTATAAAGGTAGAGAAAGATATAGTAAAACTTAACTACTAACTACGCGTATAGTATATATATAAAGTATAATATATTAACGCGCTAACTTTAAAAGAATAGAAAGTAGCTATAGTATAAAGAATAAGTATAATTATTCTAGCTAAATAAGTAATATAAGATATATTATAGAAATACTACTATTACTATAAATATTATATAAAAGTAATATAAGAATAAGTAGAAAAAGCTAAAGAAGTATAGTAACTTATAAGCGTTAGGAATACACTTTAGAAACTTTAATAAGCTAAGTAAATATAAGTACTAGAACTCTTAATAGTTAAAACCCCTAAATACGTATTATAATACTAAATAATACTACTACTAATATAAGAAGATACTTTTTATATATTAAGTATTAAGAACTTAGTATAATAAGAGTATTTTTAAGCTAATTTTTATAGTAAAATTATACTTATAAATAGTAAGAAATAAAATATTTATACTTAGCTTAAATAAGAAATATATTAAGAAGATAATAAAGAGAATATTAACTCTAACTAGCTTCTTATAAAAGAAGAAGCTAGAGACTATTATAAGCGCGTAGAGATAGCTTAAACCCTATATACTATACGTAAAAGACTATAAAAACTAGTACTAGACTACTTAATAAACTTATATAATAAATAATATAGTATTATCTACTAGTTCTTCTATACTATAGACTTATATATAATATACTATTTAAGTAAAATAGAATAAGAATACTTTCCTTATTTATTTTACTAGTATAAATACTAATAGTATAACTATCTTAAAGTTAAATATAAAAACTACTTATAAGATAAGAGGACTATCCTCTATTTTCTAAGAAATAATAACTTTATAGCTATTATAGTAATATAGCTAGTCTTTAATAGAGAGTATAATTAGTAGTAATAGTAAATATGCTTTAACTCTAACTATCTTAAGTATAAAGACGTTAAGATACTAAATAGGTATTAAGAAGAGCCTTTTTTAGAGTCGCGCTTGCTAATAGGTAAGAATTATAAACTCTATATATAATAAGTATATAAAAACTTTTTAAGTTAAATATTAAGCTTAATAGAAGCTAGATAAAGGTACTAGTAGACTCTAGAGTATAATAGAGCTATATTTCTACGTAAGTAATAGAATAAGCTAGCCTTATCCTATTATTAAAAGTAGTACTATATCTACTAATAGTAGCTAATAGATAACTTATACTATTAGAATCTGTAATTACTTATAAAGTATAAAATATATAACTTATTATCTAGAACTATAAAGAGATAATTAACTTAGATGTTTTTAGACTATTATAGTATAATATAATATTAAAACTTCTATAGTTAAGAGAATATAGTCTAGAGATAAATTAGAAAAGAAAAAAGTTCTTATTTAGATACTATAGAATAGATATAACTATAAGTAAGCCTACGCTATAGCTAAGTACTTAAGTAGATAAGAAGATAATAATAGAAATTTTTACTTTAAATAAGGATAACTTTAAGATATAAAGCTCTAACTTAGTAGGTACTAATAAGAAGCTCTTAGACTAATAAGTAAGAGCTAAAGAGTAAAGCGTAACTCTAGTATTCTCTAATAAGTATAAAGAATATAAGTTACTTTTTTAAGAAGAGATAAGTATAAAAGTATTACTTAAATACTAACTTTAGGATTATAAGATAATCTTATAAGAAGGAAAGTAACTAACTTTTAGCTTAATTTATAGTTTATTAGAAAAAGAACTTAAAACCTTATATAAATATATTAAATAAACTTAAAAAAGGAATTTATTAGAGAATTACAGTTTCTAGTAAGATACTTTATATTATTTATACTAAAAAAAAATAAGAAGTTAAGACTATATATTAACTACTAGAAGCTTAATAATATTATAATAAAGAATTAATACTTTTTACTAAATATTATAAAACTATAAAACTAATTAGCTTTTATAAAAGTTTTTATAGTATTAAAATTAAGAAGAGCGTATAATCTTATTTATATAAAAGAAAGTAAAGAATAGAAGACTATATTTAGAATACGCTATAGCTACTATAAGTATATAGTAATACTATTTAGTCTTACTAACGTACTAGCTATATACTAAGTACTTATTAATAATATATTAAGAGAATACTTAGATATATTTATTAATATATACTTTAATAATATCTTTATATACTTTAATAATTTATAAGAATATATTAAGTATATTAAAATAGTTCTTACCTACTTAAGAAAATTTAGTTTACTACTTAAACCTAAAAAATATAAGTTCTATAAAGAAGAAGTTAAATTCTTAAGATATATAGTAAGTATATATAGAGTAAAGATAAGTAAAGAATAAATAAGAGTAGTAAAAGAATAGCCTAAACCTAAAATAGTTAAAAATATATAGTTATTTATAAGATTTATTAACTTTAACTAATAGTTTATTAAGGACTTCTCTAAGAAATCTATCCTACTTACTAAACTTATAAGGAAAAAGATAAAATAGGAATAAGGAAATAAATAAAGAGAAGTATTCTAGATACTTAAAGAAGCCTGTATTATACTACTAGTACTAATTATATTCTAAATAGGAGAACTCTTATAGTTTAAAATAGATGCCTTAGACCTTACACTAGGTGTAATAGTAAAATAAGAGTATAATAGGAAATAGTACCTAATTACCTACTACTCTAGGAAATTTATAGACCCTAAGGAGTAATACAACGTGCATAATAAAGAGCTTATAGTAATTATTAACGCCCTTAACTACTAGCAGATCTATACAGAAAGCTGCTTAGACCTTAAGATATTTACAGACTATAAGAACATAGTTAATTTTACTACTACTAAAGACCTAAACTAAAGGTAAGTTAGATAGGCTAAAATATTAAGACAGTATAAGTTTAAGATTATATATACGCTAGGAAAGGATAACAGTAGAGCTAATACTCTTAGCTATAGATTAGATATTATAAGAATAAAAGTAATAATTAGTAATACTATCCTTTAAGTAAACTAGGATAGAAGCTTAGGACCTAATAAGTTATTAAATAATACTATAATAATTACGTCTAAAGTACCTAAAGAATTATAAGAAGTAATTATCTAATAATATTATAATAACCTAGTATATAGTTACTCTAGAATTAAAAGAATAATAGAACTTATATAGTAATACTATAGCTTTAAGAATATAAAGGCTAAAGTTAAATAGTTTATTAAAAAATACGTAGACTATTATAAGAATAAATATAGTACCTATATACTTTATAGAGAAATAAAAGCTATAGAGCTACCTAATAAACCTTAGGAAGATATTTCTATAGACTTTATAATAGAATTACTACTATCTAAAGATCTTATAATAAGAATTAAGTATAATACTATCTTTAATATAGTCTATAAGTTTATAAAAGTAGTAGAGATAATACTATTTAGAAATAATTATAATATAGAATAACTAGCGTTTATTATCCTAGACAGGCTAATATAATACTATAGTATACCTAAGTCTATTATAAGTAATAGAGATAAGCTCTTTACATCTAATTTCTAGTCTACCCTAATAGCTATAATAGGGATAAGAAGAAAGTTATTAACAGCCTATTACCTATAAATAGACAGGTAGACAGAAAGAACAAATAGAATAATAAAGACCTACCTAAGGATTTACAGTAATTAATAATAAAATAATTAGGTCTTATTACTACTAATAGTATAACTAGCCTATAATAATAAATTATTAGAATTAACTAGAAAGACACTTTTCTTTACTAACTACAGGAGACACCCTAATCTCTTTATAAAATTATATTCTAGTAGAAAAGCTAAAGTAGCTATAAAAATAGCTAAAGAAATAAAGAAAATATATAAGTAACTCTAAGAGAACCTTAAGAAAGTATAACGTAATAGTATTTCTTACTAAAATAAGAAAAGGAAAACAGCACTTTAGCTAAAAAAGAGAGATAAAGTATACTTACTTACAAAAAATCTACGTAATAAGTAACTAAGTAAGAGACTTAATTACGTTAAGGTTAGACTATTTTTAGTTAAACAATAAAATAGACTTATAAATTATATACTTAAGCTACTACTAGATATAAAGATCTACCTACGCTTCTATATCTCTAAATTAGAACTAGCTAACTCTATAATACTATGATAGAAAACATTCTAGTATAAACTAGAAGAGGAAAACAAGTTTAAAGTTAAGAAAATCTAGGGATACTAATAAAATAGAAGAGTTAATAACTTAGAATTAAGCTTTAGCTACCTAGTTAAATAGAAAGGATACCTAAGTATAGAAAGTACGTAGGAACTAGAAGAATACCTAAGGAACTGTTAAGAAAAAATTAGAGAATACTAAGAAAGAGAGGGAAGGAAGAAGGAAAAGCAAATAAACCTTAAGAAACGTTAAAAACTAGAGGAAACTGTTAGATCTACTACTAGTAGCCTATCGCTAACTAGGACCTCCTAGTACTTAAGAGGGAAGCCCTTAAACGCACCCTAAGTACTAGGCAATAAACAAAACCTAAGGGCATTAGAAGCGTTTTTAGGTAATAAGGCCTCTACTGCTTCTTACTCCTTAATATCCTGCTCTTCTACAGCTATTACTTCCTCCGCGCGCTAATTAATTAAATCTATTTATTAACGTAACTACTCTTTATAAGCCTAAGTAACGCGCAGCTCTTCTAGAGCTTTTTTATACGCCTTTATTATAACCTCTTATATATTCTTAGATTCTTTTATTTACTCCTAAAGCTTTATCTTTTAATCTACTAATTACTTAAACTTAGACTCTATAACTCGCACGTTTTAACGTTACTCTTAACGCAGACACTCGCTACATTTCCTAGAACGAATATAGACCTTATATACCTAGTTATACTTTATACATATTACGTACTTTTAAACTATAGCTTCTCTAAAGGAGTTAATAAAATTATAAAGATATTAGTAATAAATAGTGCTAGATACTTATAGATGTTTAGGCATAATAAGACATAATGCGGCAGGAAGTAGGAAACGCTTGCGTTATATAATAAGTACTAAGGACAGCGCTAGGATAGGAGGGGGATAGTATTATAATCCTGCTGGGACCCTATCCTAGTAGCCCTAACTAGACCTTATAAGTATTAGACTAATAACTAAGGTTACGTAACCTGCTTAGTTAATTAGTCTGATTAGTAACACTAAGCATACTAAGCACGCTTAGTAATATGCATAACTTCTATGTATATAGATTACCGCAATAAACCCTTATAGCTTATTATGTTTAACTTAATATTATACCTTATAGTATAGTGATAGTAATACTAATTATTCTTAAACCTTTAGTACTCTTTACAGAAGCACTCTCTTACTGTCTTAGTATTAAACCCCCTTCTATATAGTCCCTTACTCTATCCAGGAGAACTAACCTTGCAATCTTATTGATTATCCTCATCGATAGTCCTTAAGATTCTTTACACTCTACTAGGGCCTACCCCCTAGCACCCTAAAACACCTAGCAACGCCTAGGAGATAGAGGCTTAAATAACACTAATTATAAAGAGGATTCGTAACTATAAGAGTTCCTCTCCTAATTCTATTATTAAAATAGTGTTATAAGTTAAAAAGAGATTAATATTAAAGGTACACTTATATACGTTACTAGAAGCTAGAGTAGCTAGTCTTAAGCAGGCAAATAGAGCTACTTCTAAGCAGAAAAAGCGTAAGAAAAAGCGGATCTAGTAGGAAGGGACCCTATTAAAGGAGGAGAGAGAGGACTTAATTACTTAGAGGGACGTTAATACCTAACTTAAGGTAGAGAGGCGTGTAGAGAGAGCTTAAACAGGTGCTAGTATAAGGGGTATCTAACACTGTAAAACTTATAGAGAAGCAGGACATAATAAGCGCACGTGTAAGAAAGATATAGTAGAAGTAGAGGATTAATTTAAGCTACTATAAGCTGTAGTAGCTTTTTATAGTATTAAGTTGTTAACGTGCAAAGTTGTAAAGCTTGGTAGGGTAACGTGTCCCACAAGCGAGCGCCGCGCACAAGCGAGCGCCGCACCCCACTAAGTTTGAGCACCTCTCTCATCTCAACGTATAATAGCTTAACACCACGCTCTTTAAATGCCTTTAAATAAAGCAGATATCCAGCTTACTATCTTAGCTATTTATGCGCATTAAATTAGTAGTAACTAGCCTGCTGCAGCAATCTTTAACGTGTCTGAAAGAACAATCCGTCGCTGACGCGCTAGGACTACTGCTCAACGCGATTACTAGCCTAACTTAAGGAGGCTTACCTAGCTAGAAGAGGAGGCGATAGTTAATTATATACTTGATCTAGATCAACGTGGATTTCCGCCTACGTACGCAGCTATTCGTGATATGGCTAATGAGCTGCTATCAACGCGTGGTGGAGGTCAGGCTGGCATAAATTGGCCATCTCCAGCCAGACGTTGTCTTGTCAAGGCTAGATGTCCAGCTACGTACGCCATCGCCAGCAGCTCAGTTAGGAGCTCAGGAAGGAGCTCAGCTAGGAGCTCAGTTAGGAGCTCAGCAAGGAGCTCAGCAAGGAGCTCTCTGGGAGCCTCAAACACCAAGGAACCCACGTGAGTTTGAGGCTCAATCGACTCTAATTAGCGATCGCGTTCGACGGCATAAGAGCTTATCACCAGCCTTAATTATTAAGGCGCTTAATTAGTTTATAAAGGGGGTTATAGTAGGGGCATATAGAGCTAAGCTAATAGAGGGTAGGATTAATAGCCTTAAGAAGGCTAATAAGGTAGTAACTCAGCGAAAGCAGCGTAAGAGAAAGTAGATTTAGAAGGGAGGAGTCTTAATAAAGGGAGTTAGAGAGGATATAGCTACTTAACAAGAGGCTGATTAACAGATTAGGCGTGAAATGCGTTAAAGTAGGAAGCAATCAGGCCTTAGCAGCCGGGCTCTATCGCGCTGTAAAAGGTGCAGAGAGACTAGGCATAACTCGCGCACGTGTAAAAACGATACTATAGGTGCTACTTAAGCTTGCATATTAATATCTATAGAGTACTTGGATTTATGGTTGAGCTGTACGCTGGTAGAGGTGCTCAAACTTGGTGGGGTGCGGCGCTCGCTTGTGCGCGGCGCTCGCTTGTGGGACACGTTAATATACGAAAAGTATAAAGTATAGAGTTAAGTTTAATTTTCTTTAGTTCTATTAAAATCTATAGCGTATAAGGGTCTTACTTATATAAGTTAAGATTACCCTGTAATAAGTAGTAAAGTACTTAACTCTTCTTCTTCTATCCTATCTTTTTATACTTTAATAGTATTTAATATATATATATTAAGTAATAACCTCTTAAGAAAAGAATTATTAACTATATATATAGCTAGTAGAGGGATATAGATTAATCTTAACCTTTTTTAGCTTAAGCTAATTACCTAATTTTATAAGAGAAAAAGTTATAGTGTGCCGATGCACTTAGTGACGTAGTTACCGAGGGCATCTCAGCTAAGATTGGGTAGGCTTGGCCGGGAAATCTGGGTATAAAGGTAGATAGATAGGACCTCCTTGGGAGGCATCGAATCAACTAAGTATCACCCACGCCGTACTGTCAAGTCCTGCTTCACCAGAGTCTCGATCATTCAATTCATCGTTGCCTATCCACCTTTGTCTACCTCGTTACCCGTCCCCGCACCTCACCATCTCAACCAACACGAGATGCTCTGTTGCTTCCACTGCGCGCAAGGCTACCATCGACAGAGAGAAGTTGGCTGAGGCCTCTGTTCCTGCACAATAGAAACCTTATATAATAGTTACGTAAAGAGTATAAAGTTAAGATTAGCCTCTGTACGCTTAAGTTATAGTTTAAAGAGTAAGAGATATCTAAGAGACTAAGTTTTAAAGAGGAGGAAGATATCTAGCGCTATATTAAGGTCCTTTACTTCTAAGTTAGGTTAGATAATAAAGATATACTTATTAAGTTAAGAAGGTAAAAGTTTTATATTAAACCTTATACCCTTATATAACTTTAATTTAAGCTAAGACTTTATTATAAGATCTGTAATCCTAAAGAACTCTAATAAGCTAAGCTTATTATATAGTAACTTATTAAAGAGGGCCTCTAGTTAAGAGTAATTAATAGATATAGTAAGTAGTATCTCTATCTCTATTACTATTAGATAGAGATAAATATTATAAGAAATTATATATTATAGGCCTATTATATAATAAACCTAGTTAAGATTAAGACGAGAGAGAGATCTATAAAGAAAAAGAGGTAAGTATATTATATAAGGACTAAACTATATTTAGTTAGTTAATAGATATAAGAAGTTAAAGCTGTATAGTTTTAAGATATATACCTATATTAATACGTACGCTAGATATATAATATAAGTATTTAATAGTATTTTAGCTAGTATAGTAGTAAGCGTTAGATAGTAATATCTTAGTACTATATAATAAGTAGGTATAGTACCTTAGTTATTTAATTAGACTATAGGAGAGAAACTAGGTAATTAGCGTACGCCTAATTCTGCCTCTTATAAAAAGCTTAGCTAAGAATTTAGTTCTAAAATTACTATATATATAGTATAAGTACTATAAACTAAAGAATTAAGTTATAGTAGTAGTAACTCTTAAAAAGCTTACTTTTTAAGTAAAGGGTTTATATACGTATAACTTTATAAGTATTAAACTAATATTCTATAGACTTATTTTAAGTAGCTTAAGTAAGATAGCCTTTTTTTAATATACTATATAGCTAATTAGATTATATTATATATAGTCTATTTTCTTATTCTCTAGGAGGAGATATACTTATATATTAATATATAGAATTCTTATAAGATTAGGTAGTAAGTAAACTAGCTAAACGCTATTATTAGATAACTATATATACTTTACTATAACTCTCTAAAGCCTACTAGAGATTATAGTATATTATATAACTAAGAAATACTAGAAGATTTTAAGAGCTACCTCTTATTATAAGATATAATATCATATCTTCTAGAAGAGATAATAGCTTAGTATATAAGTAAGCTAGTAGAAATTAGATTTAATCTATATAAAGTAAAAATATAGACGTTTAAGAACTAAGAAGAGCTATTTAAGGACATATATCTTTAGCTAAGGCAGCTAGTAATTAACTATATTAGATAAGGTAGCTAGCTTAAACTTAGTCTACTACTACATCTAATAGGAAGTTAGGACTAAGAGGTAAGTTTTATATAATAAAAAATAACGTATATACTAAGAGATCTTACCTCTTCTACGCGAAGCTTATATTATACGTAAGGTTAATTTAGATACAGACTTTCCTATAAATAGTTAGTAATTAATAAAATAGTAGTATATAACTCTAAGCTATATAAGCTATAAGATCTAGATATAGTAAAGAGAAAAAAGTTATATAATAGATAAAAGGTATATTATACCTTCTATTATACCTTCTCTTATACCCTCTCTTATACTCTTTCTTATACTTTTCCTTATAGTCTATTATACGCTATTAATTTTATATTATCTAAAGAAACTTATTAAGTAAATAGTTTATTCTACTATAGAGCTATATAACCTAGAGAGTTCTATTAAGGGTATAGTACTAGGAGAGACCTAGCTATTAAATAAAAGTAATATACTACTATATAATAACCTTATAATATTACTTAAAGTTAGAGTAGTAGTACTATATAAGCTAGATCTCTTCTAAGTCTATAAGATAAAGTTATTAGGTTAGACAATAATAAACTAATACTAAAAGTAAAGAAAGGATTATTTATTCTATTAGCTTCTATCTAGGTACTATAGTAATCTACTAAATCTTAGCGTACTTACGCTTATATAGCTATTAATAGCGCTTACTAGTAATTACTATAAGGCTGTAGTATAATAGTTCAGAAGATATTTCTTAAAGTTTAGCTATAGTATATATACTACTTATCTAAAGATATATATATGTTACGAGAGGCTATAAGTAGGGATTTCAACGCTTAACTAATAGCTTAATTATTATACTACGTACAATCTTAGGTGTAATATAAGACGTTACGTAAAGAAGAGAAGAGAACAGAAACTTAGGCGCAGAAGAATACTTAGGGGCTAGGCCTGTGCTTAAGCTTAGGCCTTAACAGGGCTAGCTAATTTAGGTGTTATAGGAACTACAGTAGTTACTATAATAGTACCCTCCTCTTACTCTTAAGCTCCTGTAAGAGGTGTTTATAGAGTAGTATTATTACTAGTGTTAGGTTTATATCTTTACGTAGTAAGGACTTTACTCTTACTCTTACGTAGTTTTAGGTAGCTCTAAGATATTAGAGTACCTCTTATAGAAATTAGTTACAGCTTAATTATCTTTTAAGTCTATAGTAGGTTCCTAACTTATCTTATTATAGCCTATCTACTTTACTAGATATTTATATTAGTTATGTTATCTATTAAGACGGAGGTCCTTTATACTTTTAATTAAGTACTTCTCCTCTTTATCTACTATTACTAGTTTAGGTAGTATTACTTATTAACTAGGTAAGTAGTCTAACTTAGCTATAGCTAGTTAGAGTATAGAGACGTAGAAAACTAAGTATATCTTTATAGATTTAGGTAGTTTAAGTCTATACGCGTAAGAGGAGATCTTCTTAGCTACGCAGTAGGGGCTAAGATTCTTCTAGTCTAGCTTCTTTAAAGCTTATTAAGTATAGATATTTTAAGTATTAAGCTAGACTTTATTACCTACTTCGTACGCAGGTGCTAAGAGGCGTTTCTTATTTGCGTGTTCCTATTAATAGGCTTAGGCCTATATTATTTCTTTACGGATAAACTTTATTATATTACGTATCTTCTTAATTATCTAGTTAGCTTCTTAGGCCTGTAGAGCCTAGTATAGGACTCTCCTTATATTTAAGGGTAGTTTAAAACCTATTTATAGGTTCTAGCTGAAGTAGGCTATTATTAGGGATAACCTAGTTAATTCTAAGACTATATTATTAGATTTAAATTAGGTAATAGGTAAGTAGCTAACCTAGTTAGTTTACTAATAGTTCGTATACGCGCGTAGGACCTACTCTATTACTAAATTTATAATCTTAGTCTAGCTGTTAGTTTTAGGGTAGTAGCTAGTTAAATAGCGTTAGTTAATTTTTAATTATATACAGAGTTTATTAAAGAAAGCAGAGACGAACTATCTACTATAGTTAGAGATAATTATATTTAGAAGGCTGTAGTATACCTACACGTAGTGAATAAATAACTAGGTAACGTCTAAAGCTTCTATCTTAGCACAGGGGATTAGGTAGCAGTATTTAGATAGCTAATTAACTACTACTATAATATTAACGTGTTCCACCACTCGCCGGCCAACACCACTCGCCGGCCCACCTCATCAAAACAGGCGGATCTTAACACACAATAACGCGACAGCCACGCAATAAATTTGCTAGTAAATATAGTAATAGCATTCTCTATCTCTGTCTACACGAGGTGCGATTATAACCCTAAACCCCACATTTTCTGCAGGTTAGTAGTGCTCGTTGCTGAGGCTGAGAAGCCTTACCCTCCACCCTTAAGTTTAAGGCTATTTTAGTAGCTACAGCTAACGCACAACCTGCCTTAACCTGTAAAGCCCCTCTAGCTGCAATATATTATTACTATTTATCCTTCCTATAATATAAACGCGTGTTTAAGGTATAAAGTTTACTGTTTTCCTCTGCTAAGATTATAGCTAAGTTTATAGCTAGCTAACAGCCTTTAATAAGCTAAGTAAGAGCTCTGCTTAAGGGGCTCTGTAATTAACGTTAAAGGAGCTTATATATAATATAGGCCTGTTAATTAAGTTAATGAGTAGTGTAAGGCGTTTCTGTTATCCAAACAGCCTTAGCTGTAGCTGCTATTTGTAGAGGAGACAGTGTATAAGGCTATACTAGGCGTTTATCTTTACAGGATCCTCACATTTTGCGCGCTGTAAGTAGAATTTATAGTTCTACTTTATCTAAAGCTCTAACTAAGCCTTAATAAAATAACAGACCTAGTTCTTACTAAGAGGAGGTAGAGGAGGCTGCTAGCCTCTTGCGGCGAGAAGGGCGTCTCCTATCTAACGTACGTTAATAATATAAGGCGGAAAGCCTCGTTAATTAAGCTCTAGTATCTATTAAATAAAGTTCTGTTCCTTAGTAGATAATAGCTTACGTTTTCGTACGTTAATTATTAAAGGAGGCTAGCAGCCTTAGAGGCGCCGCTGAAGGAGCGATCGGGGAACGTTAAATAGCTCCGCAGCCCTACGCACACTTTTTATCTGTCTCAAATTAATCTCCTAAGACGCAAGAAGGACACGACCCTCCTTTTAAGCTACTGCAGGCTGTCATTAGGTGGTTATAATTGTTGTTGTGGAGGCAAGCGCGTTAGTGTTGATAAGGTGGGCCGGCGAGTGGTGTTAGCCGGCGAGTAGTAGAATACGTTAGTACATCTTTTAGATTTAAGGAGGTTAGTTATAAAGTTAACTAATATATCTTACTATTATCTTTTAGGTACTAGTAGAGGCTTAAGTAGGCTGTAATACTTCTTATAAGAGGCTTTTAATTATTAGTAGGTATAGTAGTAGGTAATATAATAGTAGATTATCTAGAATATATTTAGCTAGTAGTATTCTCTTTAGAGGATTTCTAACGTCTTTCTTTATTCTAGGTAGCTGCCTGTAAGGGAGTTATATACTACGCGTAAGAGATTAATAATAAGTTTATTATATATAAGGATTACTAGTTATCCCTAGTAGTATAGGCGCTAATTTTATTCTTTATATTCTAAGAGTAAGGCTTTCTTAGATTACTAAGTATTAGTCCTTAATAAAGCTAAGATTTCCTATATAAATAGGTTAGAGTTATATTCTATATTAATAATCTCTTAGATAGAGTGTTTAGTTTCTAATAAGGAAAGATTATAGGCGCTTGAGAGTACCTTAGATATTAGATATTTAAATAGATCTAGTTATAGTAGTGTCTATTTACGAGCGTTATATACTTCTTCCTAGGCAGGCTAGTCTTAGGAGCGTTATATTAGTGTGTTAGGTTTTTCTCCTAGCTTACTTAGTTAATACGTAATTATAAAGTTAAAATAGGATAATTACTCTAACTAGCAGGCTTATTAGTAGCTTAGTTATTTTATAGTCGCAAAATACTATAAGTTTTTATAATTACTTAATATATTAATTAGGAAGTAGGCTCCCTTTAGTTCTAGTCTCTAGTAGGGTAGCAAATGGGTTACGGGTACCCGCTATGGGTATAGGTTGGGTATAGGGTTATAGATAAGTGGGTTAGGTTTGGGGTTGGGTCGCACGGACTATGGGTATAGGTTGGGGTTGGGTCGCACGGACTCTAGGTTGATGTTAGGATCTGGGATCCTGGGCAGGGAGGGAGAGCCTCAGGTGCTGACAGCCAGTCAGGAGGCGCCAGTATCCCACTCTGTCGCATGTCACGTGACCGCTCGCTCTGCCAAGGACGAGCGCTCGCAGCGCTCGCAGCGAGCGCGACGAGCGCGTAATGTATATAGATCACCACAATGAACCCTTATAGCTTATTATGTTCAACTTAATATTATACTCTACAGTATAGTAATAGTAATACTAATTATTCTTAACTCTTAGTACTCTTTACAGAAGCGCCCTCTTACTGTCTTAGTATTAAACCCCCTTCTATCTAGTCCCTTACTCTATCCTAGAGAACTAACCTTACAATCTTATTAGTTATCCTCACTAATAGCTTTTAAGATTCTTCACACTTTAAACACCCTTAAGATAAGTGACACTTATATAGAAAACGCGGCCCACCATGCTACTAGACTAGGCAACGCTGTCGCCAAACCAGACCTCTTCTATAGAGACCGCTTTAAGCTCAAAGAGTAGTTACTCTAGTTTAACCTCTTCTTCAAGTTTAATGCGACCACTATAGACAACGACAATCAAGCGGTACTTATGACGAGCTACATAAGGGGCGAAGCTACCAAGTAGGTGAAGCCTTACTTAGTCAAGTACCTAGCTGAAGGAACTAAACCTAAGGAGCTGATCCAGATGTTCGAGGACACAGGAGAATTCAAGACACGCATGCGACAAGCGTTTAGACTACCAAACGAGACTACGATCGCGGAACGTAAAATCTAGAACATGCGACAAACCCAGTCTACAGCCGACTACGCTAATAAGTTTTTAGGGTATGCTAGACAAACTAACTAGAACAACAATACCCTAAAAACCATGTACAAACAAGGCCTAAAAGTAGACGTCTAAACTAAACTAATGCGCTCCAGCATAGGCATCAACACGCTAGATAACCTAATCAATGAAACTATCCAACTAGATATAGAACTCTACGAGCTCTGTGTACGACTTAGAAGACAACTACCAGGATAAACAAAAGAAGACAAGAAACCCTAGAAGGATCACCGTAATAAGCCAAATAACAGTCAACTACAGTACCAGCACTAACTACAGAGAGTGCCTAGGCAGTACATATTAGGAGGCCCCAAGGCAATGCATCTAGATAACCTTAACAAGGAAAAGTCAAGTAAGGGCGGGAAGAAAAAAGAGATAACTTACTTTAACTGTAATAAGAAAGGCTATATAGCTAAAGACTGCAGACAGAAGAATAAAGTAACCCCCTAGATTAATATGTTAGCCGTAAAAGAAGAAAACAGCGACAACAAAACATAGGAAGTCGTCGCAACCTAAAAGGAAGAAGCCTAAGACGTAGAGACGTTACAGCCACCTCTCTTAGAACCTACTAAGAAAGGGATTCCAGGAACCTAGTATAGCAACGAGGAGGAAGAGAGTAACAGCTTCCTGTCCCTAGTCTATAAAGATGCTAAAGAAGACCTTAATAATACTATAGTGCTTTTAACTAAGGATTAAAAAAGGGAAAACTTCTAGAACTAATATTAACTAGGAACCTTAAGGCTATTAACACTTATAGAGGTAGAAAAAGATATTACAGAACTTAACTGCTAACTATACGCGCAACACATATACAAAGTATAATACATTAACGCGTTAGCCCTAGAAGAATAGGAAGCAGCTATAAAATAAGGAATAAGTATAATTATCCCGGCTGAATAAGCGATGTAAGACATATTGCGGGAACACTACTATTACCCCGAATATCACGCGAAGATAACATAAGAATAGGCGGAGAAAGCTAAGGAAGCATAGCAACCTGCAAGCGTTAGGGACGCACCACAGAAACTTCGACAAGCTAGACAAACATAGGCACTAGAACCCCTAGTAGTTAAGACCCCTAAATACGTATTACGACGCTAAATAATGCTACTATTAACACGGGAAGACGCTTTCTACGTACCTAATACTTAGGACCCCGTATAGTAAGAGTACCTTTAAGTTAATTCTTACGGCGAGATCGTGCTTACAGACAGTAAGAAACAGGATATTTACACTTAGCTTAAGCAACAAATGCATCAGGAGGACGAAAAAGAGAATATTAACCCTCTCTAGCACCTTACAGAGGAAGAAGCCTAAGAAATGTATAAGCACGCTGAGGCAGCTTAAACCCTACATACCATGCGTAAAGGACTATAGAAACTAGTACTAGATTACTTGATAGATCCACGCAATAAGTAACACAGTGTTGTCTACTAGTCCTTTTGTACTACAGACCTATGCGCGGTCTATTATTTAAGTAAGACAGAACAGGGATACTTCCCTTACTCGTTTCACTAATACAAATACTAATAGTATGATTATCCTAAAGTTAAATGCGACAACTACCTATAGGATAAGAGGACTGTCCTCTACTTCCTAGGAAATAACGACCCTGCGGCTACTATGGCGATGCAGCTAGTCTTTAACAGAGAGTGTAATCAACAACAATAGCAAACGTGCCTCAACTCTGACTACCTTAAGCATAAGGACATCAAGACACTAAACGGGTATTAAGAGGAGCCTTTTTTAGAGTCGCGCCTACTAATAGGTAAGAATTACGAGCTCTATGCGCAACAGGCACACAAGGACTCTTTAAGCTAAATATTAAGCTTAACAGAAGCTAGATAAAGGCACTAGTGGATTCTAGAGTATAATAGAGCTATATTTCTGCGCGAGTGATAGAATAAGCTAGTCTTGTCCTATTATTAAAATTAGTACTATATCTATTAACAGTAGCTGATAGATAACTAATACTATCAGAGTCCGTAATTACACACGAAGTACGGAGCGTGCAACTTATTATCTAGAACTATAGGGAAACGATTAACCTAGACGTCTTTGGACTATCACAACACGACGTAATATTAGGACTCCTATAGTTAAGAGAACACAGTCCAGAAATCAATTAGAAAAAGAAGAAGTTCTTATTTAAGTGCTATGAAACGGACGTAACCACGAGCAAGCCTACGCCGCGGCCGAGTGCCTAGGTAGATGAGAAGATGACGATCAGAATCCTTACTTTAAATAAGGATAACCTTAAGACACGAGGGTCTAACTTAGCAGGTACTAATAGGAGGCCCTTAGACTAACAAGCTAGAGTTAAGGAGTAAAGCGTAACTCTAGTAATCCCCGACGAGTATAAAGAATACAAGTTACTCTTTTAGGAAGAGACAACTATAAAAGCATTGCCTAAACATTAACCCTAGGATTATGAGATTATTCTATAGGAAGGAAAGTAACTGACTTTCGGCCTAATCTATAGTTTATTAGAAAAAGAACTTAAAACCCTGCGCGAGTATATTAAGATAAACTTAAAAAAGGGATTTATTAGGGAATTATAATCGCTAGTAGGATACCCTATACTATTTATACTAAAAAAGAATAGGAAGCTAAGATTATGCATTAACTACTAGAAGCTTAATAATATTATAATAAAGAATTAATACCTTCTACTAAATATAGCGGAACTACGGGATTAACTAGCCTTTGCGAAAGTCTTCACGGTATTAGACTTAAGAGGAGCGTACAACCTTATTTACATAAAGGAAGGCGAGGAATAGAAGACTGCGTTTAGAACACGCTATAGCTACTATAAGTATATAGTAATGCCTTTTAGTCTTACTAATGTACTAGCTACATGCTAGGCACTTATTAACAACGTGTTAAGAGAACACCTAAATATATTTGTTATCGCATACCTTAATAATATCCTTGTGTACTCTAATAATCTACAGGAACATATTAAGCACGTTAAAACAGTTCTTGCCTGCTTAGGAAGATTTAGATTACTACTTAAACCTAAGAAATACGAGTTCTATAAAGAAGAAGTTAAATTCTTAGAATACACAGTAGGTGCATATAGAGTAAAGATAAGCGAAGAAAAAATAAGAGTAGTAAAAGAATAGCCTAAACCTAAAATAGTTAAAGATATACAGTTATTTATAGGATTCGTTAACTTTAACTAACAGTTTATTAAGGACTTCTCTAAAAAATCTATCCTACTTACTAAACTTACAAGAAAACAGACGAAATAGGAATAGGGAAATAAACAAAGGAAAGTATTTTAGATACTTAAGGAAGCCTATATTATACTACTAGTGTTAATTACATTCTAAATAGGAGAACCCTTACAGTTTAAAATAGATGCCTCAGACCTTACACTAGGTGCAACGGCGAAACAAGAGCGCAATAGGAAATAGCACCTAATTACCTACTACTCTAGGAAGTTCACAGACCCTAAGGAACGCTACAACGTGTATAACAAAGAGCTCATAGCAGTCGTCAACGCCCTTAACTACTGGCGGATCTACGCAGAGAGCTGCTTAGATCTCACAATATTTACGGATTATAAGAACTTAGTTAATTTCACTACTACTAAGACCTTAAACTAAAGACAGGTTAGATAGGCTAAAATGTTAAGATAATACAAGTTTAAGATTATATATACGCTAAGAAAGGATAACAGCAGAGCCGATGCTCTTAGCCGCAGATTAGATATTACAGAAACAAAAGCAATAGTCAGCAACGCTATCCTTTAAATAAACTAGGACGGAAGCCTAGGACCTAATAAGTTATTAAATAACACTATAATAATTACGTCTAAGGTACCTAAAGAATTGTAAGAAGCAATTATCTGACAACACTATGATAACCTAGTACATAGTCACCCTGGAATTAAGAGAACGATAGAACTTATACAGCGATACTACAGCTTTAAGAACATAAAGACTAAGGTTAAATAGTTTATTAAAAAATGCGCGGACTGTTATAAGAACAAACACAGTACCTACGCACCCTACAGAGAAATGCAAGCTATAGAGCTACCCGACAAACCTTAGGCAGACATTTCTATAGACTTTGTAACAGGGTTACTACTATCTAAAGATCCCGCGACAAGAATTAAGTATAACGCTATCTTTAATATAGTCTGCAGATTTACAAAAGTAGTAGAAATAATACCGTTTAGGAACGACTATAATACAGAATAACTAGCGTTTATTATCTTAGACAGGTTAATACAATATCACAGTATACCTAAGTTAATTATTAGTAACAGAGATAAGCTCTTCACATCTAACTTCTAGTCCACATTAATAGCCGCAATAGGAATAAAGAGAAAGTTATTAACAGCCTATCACCCACAAACAGACAGATAAACAGAAAGAACAAACAGAATAATAAAAACTTACCTAAGAATTTACAGTAACTAATAGTAAAATAATTAGGTTTTACTGTTACTAATAGCATAACTAGCCTATAATAACAAGCTATTAGAATTAACTAGAAAGACACTGTTCTTTGCTAACCACGGGAGACACCCTAATCTCTTTATAAAGTTATATCCTAGCAGAAAAACTAAAGCAGCTATAAAAACAGCTAAAGAAATAAAGAAAATACATAAATAACTCTAAGAGAACCTTAAGAAAGCACAACGTAACAGTATTTCCTACTAAAATAAGAAAAGAAAAATAGCACCTTAGCTAAAGAAGGGGGATAAAGCATACTTACTTATAAAAAATCTACGCAACAAGTAACTAAGTAAGGGACTCGATTACGTTAAAGTCGGACTATTTTTAGTTAAAGAACGAAACAGACCCGTGAATTATACACTTAAGCTACTACTAGATGCAAAGATCTACCCCTACTTCTACATCTCTAAGTTAGAACTAGCTAACCCTACTATACTATTATAGAAAACATTCTGATACAAACCTGAAGAAGAAAACAAGTTTAAGGTTAAGAAAATCTAGGGATACTAACGAAATAGAAGAGTTAATAACCTAGAACTAAGCTTTAGTTACTTAGTTAAATAAAAAGGATACCTAAGCGTAGAAAGTACGTGGGAACTACTAGAAAATCTAAGAAACTGCTGAGAAAAAATTAGAGAATATTGGGAGAAGGAAGAAAGGAAGAAGAAAAAACAAACCTAGAAAGTGGAAGCCTGCCTAGGCTCCGCCGGAGTTACTAGTTGATCTAAGGCACCTATAGTAGACTATACTATCAGAGAGAAACTAACTAAAGCATTAATAGCTAGACAAGGAGCTTCCTTAGCGAACTCTAGCTCTCTGTTGTTATACATCTCCAACGTAAGATACAACGCCTTCTTCTGCGCCCTTTCTTCCGCCTGCTTTAAAATCGCCTTATTCCAAAGTAACCGCGCGATTACAGTTACTAATAACTTCTTATTATTATCTACCTTCTTCTAGTACTTATCACGAGTTTTGTCTAGAGAAGCCTAGGATATGTTCACACACAGTTTTCCTAAACAAGTGTATTTAGTATATTTTAGATTTAAATTTAGCATAATATAATAAATAATGTTGTCCCTAAAATACTTATTGCAGGTAAATTTAGTAATAGTTTTAGCACAGAGGATTTTATTATAAAGACGCAGATTACAAATCTAGGATTTAGACGACATTTTATCTTACATTACTACAGACGCGGGGTACGCCGCCTTTAAACTAATCTAGCTACACATCACGTGATTTAAGACGAATCCTAAAGAAGGAAGGGGATAGTGTTAGGATCTGGGATCCTGGGCAGGGAGGGAGAGCCTTAGGTGCTGACAGCCAGTCAGGAGGCGCCAGTATCCCACTCTGTCGCATGTTACGTAACCGCTCGCTCTGCCAAGGACGAGCGCTTGCAGCGCTCGCAGCGAGCGCGACGAGCGCGTAATATATATAGATTACTACAATAAACCCTTATAGCTTATTATGTTTAACTTAATATTATACTCTACAGTATAGTGATAGTAATACTGATTGTTCTTAACCCTTAGTACTCTTTACAGAAGCGCCCTCTTACTGTCTTAGTATTAAACCCCCTTCTATCTAGTCCCTCACTCTATCCCGGAGAACTAACCTTGCAATCTTATTAGTTATCCTCACCGATAGCTTTTAAGATTCTTCACAGTTGAGTTAAGGCTAAGGTTATGCACGTATGGGTTTAGGTTTGGTTACGGGTACCCACTGGGGTTGCTTAGTAATCATAATAATTTACTATAATTAGTAGCATAACTAGCTATTTTAGATACATATTAGTTAGTATTAGACCTAATATAAAAAAGACGTGATTAGTTAGACCTAGACGTACCCGAGGCTAATAACCCTAACCCTAACCTCAACCCATTCACAGTAACCTCAACCTATACCTATTACTAGCGTATAAAGATTGGGTATAGAGCTGGGTTGGGTACGGGTCTTATGTAATCAAACCCAACCCAACCCCAACCTATACCCATTTGCTACCCTAGTCTCTAGTATTTAAAGCAGTGTATAATTATAAGTAATTCTTTATTATATATCTTATAATTGCTCTTAGCAGAGTTTATTTTCTTTAAGTAATACGTGATAGGCTAGAGGACCTCTCCCTTATCTTTCTAGGATAGGACTCCTGCTATTACGTAGTCTAAGGCGTTAGCCTTAATAACTATAGGTAGGTTAGGGTTAAAGTAATAGAGAATTAGAGTAGTTATAAAGGCTTATTTTAAATTATTAAATACTTTATAGTAAGCGTTAGTAAAAGAGAACTTAGTGTCCTTCTTTATTAAGTGTACTAGAGGTATAACTATATATAAGAAGTTATTAATAAACTTCTAGTAGAAGTTAGCGAACCCTAAGAAAGCGCGTACGTCTTTTATATTCCTTAAGTATTCCTAGTCTTAGATAGCTTAAACTTTTTTAAAGTCTATCTTTACTCTACTTATAGTAATTACGTAGCCTAAGTATATAACTTTAGATTAGTAGAACTTATACTTATTAATATTAAGTTATAATCTAGCTTCTTATAAGACTCTAAGAATAAATTAGATATATTCTTAGTACTCTTATAAGTTCTTACTATAGATTAAGATATTATTAAGGTAAGTAGTACAGAAAATATCTAAGTATAGACGTAGGACGTTATTTATAAAGTATTAGAACGTGCTTAGCGCGTTAGCTAAGCTAAAAGGTATAATAAGGTACTTAAATATACTATATCTTATATAGAAGGTAGTTAGCTATTTATCTCCTTCTATAATATAGAGGTAGTTAAAAGTAGTAATAATATTAAGCTTTATATAGTACTTAGCTTTACTAAGTTAGTTTAAAGTTTCCTAGATTAGTAGTATTAGGTATTAGTTCTTAATAGTAATAGTATTAAGGCTTTAGTAGTCTATATAGAATTAAAGGCCTCCTCTTAGTTTCTTAATAAAGATAATAGGTAAGGTAATAAAGGATAAGCTAGCTTAGATAAAGCCTTTTAAGAGGTTATCTTTACGTAATATAAGTAGCTTATTCTAGGACATGCTATATAGTAGCCTAAGGTTAGGTTATTTACCTTCTTTAAGGTTAATCTTATAATTATATAGCTATCTTTTAAGTAGCTAATCTAACTCTTATCGCGAAAAGACTATAAGTAGATTATAATATTTAGTAAGGACCTTAGTAGCTAGGTTAGTGTAGGTCTTAGGAGTAAGAGCTTTATTAATATTAGTAATTAATACTATAAATATTTTATAGTCTTACTTCTTAGCTAGGTAAATAAGTAGTTTAGCTCTAATATAGTATATGTCTTAGTTAGGTTAAGATAAGAGGTTAGGTTCTTCTTCTCTATTAGGTCTTAAAGTAAGAGTCTCTAGGGACTCTTCTATAGGTTCTTTTAGTTAGTAATTTATCTTAAGTAACTAGTAGTTATATTAGTATTAGATAGTTAGGTTTAGGTAAGTAGGCCTAGAGTAACTAGTATAGACTAGTATACTAGCTAAGGCTTTAGTCTTTAGTAGGTTTATATTATAGTTCTTACGTAGGCAGCGTTTAGTATACTATTAAGCGTTAAACTTTAGCTATTTATAATTATAATCTACGCTAATCTTATACTTATATATCTAAAGTTAGCTAAAGATTATATTATAACAGCCTATATTTATAACGTATAAGTATAAGTTCTCTATATAGTTTCTATAGCAGAGGGTTAGGTTAATAGTATAAGAGACTTCTCTACTATTAAGTATAGTTTTAGTAAATCTAGTTAAGTATATAATATAAAGTAGTAGTATTTAATTTAGTTTTAGGTTACGCGTAAGATCTCTATAGATATAACTAATACTAGTTATTCTAGTATTAGTAAGGGCTTTTAAGTTACTCTTTACAGGGCCTTATTAGATTAAGTAGGGTATAGTTATACTATATTTCTATAAGTCTTAATAAGGTATAGCCTAGAGTTTAATAGAAATTTAGTAAGTATATAGTTCTAAAGAGTAACTTATTCTTAAGATAAGGCTTTTCTTTTATAAGAGTAAGAATAAGCTACTTTATATCTATAAGATTATCTTAAGCTACTAGTTAAGGTTAAAAATCTATAACTCTAAGGGCTTTTTAGTAACTATAGATAATAACTATTTATACGTAGTTAGGGTAAAAGAATAGAGTAGTAATAGGAGATATAATCTTTAGAGTTATATTTAAAATAGTATCTTTCCTTAATCTGTTTTTAACGCTCTGCAGAACTAATAAGTGCGTAGTTAGTAATATTAATCTCTATTTCTATTAGATACTAGCGTTATTTAGGTTAAGATAGTAGGTAATGTAAATTATTATTATATAACGCGATTAGGTTTACATAATTATTTAGGGACTAAGAGATTAGTACGCTAACTATAACTCTTCTTAAATTATTAAAGAGAGAGTAGTAGAGTTAGTTAATCTAAGCTTCTTTATTTAAGTTAGTATTAGCTACTAGCCTTCTAAAATCTATAAAGTAGGATAAGAAGTTCTTCTTTTTTTATTTTAAGTTATCTAATTAGCTCTACGTAGTAAGTTCTTAGTTTAGATCTCTATAAATAGTATTAAAGAATCTAATAAGTTAATCTATAGTTATAATATCTTTATTTATAAGAAGGTCTACTAGTATAGTAAAGTTATACTTAAGATAAGAGTATACGTAGATTAGGTAGGCTTCTTTATTTATAAATTAATTAGTATTTCTTTTTAACTTATATTATAGTTTTATTAGGAAGAGTAAGAGGTTCTTTTTCCTTCTACTAAACGTAGGTAGGTTAGAGAGTTATTCTAATTTTAGCCTAATTATAAGACGTTTAGAAAGAGAGGTTTAGGTTATAAGTAGAGTAAGAGTTATAAGAGAGGATCTATTACTAGATAATATCTCTTTATTACTTAGTTAGCTCTTAGCTTTAGTTATTATAATAGCTAGAGTAGTATTAGACTTTATTTTAATTACCTTAAGTTCTTAGCGTAGAGTTACTATTTCTTTATAATAGTAGGCTTCCTGCTTAGATAGAGAGGCCTGTAAGGCTTTATTTCTAGCTTTTAACGCTTTACTACTAACTCTTAGTTCCTGCAGCTATTATAAGATAAGCTAAAATAGATCTATATTTTCTTAAGAGGCTATAGTAAATAACGTAACGTAATATTACGAGAGGCTATAAGTAGGGATTTTAACGCTTAACTAATAGCTTAATTATTATACTACGTATAATCTTAGGTATAATATAAGACGTTGCGTAAAGAAGAGAAGAGAACAGAAACTTAGGTGCAGAAGAATACTTAGGGGCTAGGCCTGTGCTCGAGCTTAGGCCTCGACAGGGCTAGCCAATTCAGGTGTTGCGGGAACCACGGTAGTTACCGTGACAATAATGTATATATAGCTACTAGTTTATTATAGATAAGTCTTTAATATTTTATATATAATATTAGTATATTTTAAGCTTTTACTAATTAATTTAGATCTTTTATCTCTTACGCTTACTAATAATAATATTAAAGGGGCAGATAACTTTCTTAATAACTATATCTTAAATAATATAGATATAGAGTAGAAGAAGTTATATAATAAACTACTATAGTACCTTATAACTTAAGTTAACACTAAAACTAGCCTAGTAAAGCTCTTAGCTTCTATAAAAAGGAGCTATATAATATATTAGCTTATTAAATTAGCCTTATTTCTCTAATTAGGTAAGAGTATAATTTAAGTTTATATCTATTTTAAAGATACTATATATAAGCCTTAGCCTAAGTCTCTTACTCCTATTATACCTTCTTTACTTCTATATTATATAAAGAAGCTAAAAGAAAAACCCCTATTTATTAAAGAAGAGAAGACTAAGGTTTTACTAAAAAGAGTACTATATATATATATATATATACTATCTTCTAGTACTTAAGTAAAGAATAAAGTAGATAATAAACTTTATTAGCTAAAAAAGAGAATAGTACTATTATATAGTAGCTAAAAAAGAGATATTTTATAAGTATCTATACTATAAGATTCTAAAATACCTTTAAATATAAAAGAGAATATAAGCTAAATATAAATACCTTTATATAAGAAGGAAGTACCTTTATATAATAATAATACTCTCTTTAAAGAGAATAGTCTGTTTAATATTCTTCTTCTAAGAACTAAAAGTATCTTATATAATAATTTACTATATAATCTTTATAGTAAATATAGATAGAAAGGCTAAGTATAATCTTTTCTTACTCTTATTACTATTATATAAGCCCTTTTTATATATTTCTTTACTTTAAACGTAACTTTCTTTATTATATAACTTCTCTTCTTACTTTATTCCTTCCTTAATACTCTCTTCTTACTTTATCTTATATTATAAAGTAAATAAATATAATCTCTTACCTTAATTTTAATAAAAATTAACTTAATATATAAAATAATTATATTTTATAAAGTATATATATTTAAATAATTATTATATAACTATATAATATAAGAAAGAGGTAGAATAGTTATAAATATATCTACTCTAACTACTACTGCCGCAATAGCTCTAGGTTTAAATCTAAGTATAAGTAATAAACTTTCTTCTAATCTATACTTATATAACCTGACTAACTCTTAGGCTTATATAGCTATAACTTAGTATATAAGTAGTACTTACCTAGATTTAGTACTTTAAGGCCTATACTATAATACAAATCTCTCCTAAATATTAGAGTTATATAACTAATAAATTTATAAGACTAATAGAGAGATATATATAATATAAGTACCTATAATATTAAGTTTTAGTTAATATATATAAAAGAATTATAAATTTATAGTAGTTAGCTATTATATATTAATACTATACTTATTTAAAGCTATAGATAAGAAAATCTTAAAGTAAGTTCTCCCCTAAAATTAGTTATATAATACTAAAATATATAAGTATATAGTAATTATTACTTAGCTACTAGTCTAAGGCTATTTACTAGTTATATAAGCCTTCTAGGCGCCTAAAATAGTACTTATAGAAACTATAAGTAGTAAGACTATAGCGTAAGGTACTCTACTTAAGAAGACACGACCAGGCTCTGTCCTAGTCCATGTCACCCGTCGAGGCATCGTGAGGGAGGACGATTCAGTGGCGGTTCCGGAGGAATTGCATTTTCGGTACTGTTCTGGACCGGCATGTGGAGGAACCATCCACACTGCGCAAGTATGAAAGGCTGTGGGCAATAGGGGAGGTCCTAGGCATTCTTCATGTTGAGGCAACAGCAGCTAAGCCACGACTCTTTTCGTCTACGCGTGCGATAGACAACTTTTAAGTCTCAATTATTCTCAATTCGGAGATTCGCAGCTGGAGCAGCGTAGATTTAGATTCTGTAGACAGTATATATCAAACGTTTGTTGGAAGCAGGCTAAGTTAGAGGCACACAGCTTGTGTACTACTGGATCCAATACATTCGTAGGTGCTGGGAAGCGTGCAGCCATGCGATTGCGGACGCAGCATCAATCATACCAGTATCAAATGCCACTGTGACGGCAAAGGTGCAGCCCCTGCGCAACTCATGTCAATTCTATTTTGACAAGCTTTGCATGTGGCCGCCACTGCGGTAGAGGGAAGCTAACCCAACGTAGCGTCACGTTCGCACTTTTTCAGCCGAGCTTCTCAGCCTAGTAATTTCCACTTGCGGAACTTCTCTCGCGAAACCGACTAGTACATCTTTTTCACCCCTGACTACTGGGCCAGACCCCTAGGCGCTCATCACTATCGTCCTAATCAAGGCTTTCGACAGGGACTTATACACCAGAGCTAGCCATATCCATATTGCATCTTTATTCCATGGCCTTTCGCGAATCGTATTGTGATGTACTCAGGCAGCCCCGATCAGCCTCAGAATTGTTAGGCAAAAGTACACTATGGCAACTCCGAAAGCTTGACCACAACAAGCAGACCTAAGATCGCACGTAAAGGGCCCACGCGCCCACCAGAAACATGGTGACATTCGCTTTGCATTCACGTTCATTCTTCTTCGACCTGTAAGTCTTCTTGTGTTTCTGGGTTTGCTTTGTTGGCAGTGGTATCAACGATATGAGGGTCTCCATCCTTGTTTCGGCGGTAGCTATCTTCTCCGCTTGTACAGTCGCGCAATTCGACCCTGAGCAATGTGGCCCCACAGGAGGCAACCAAATGTGCAAGAGAAATCAATGTTGTAGCCAGTATGGTTGGTGCGGTACGACGAATGCCTACTGTCGGCCGAACCATGTATGTATCTCTTTGTTTCTCAAGGTTTTATATTTGCGATCAGTCCATTGGCATTCCTATCCCATCGTTCGTAAGGTTTTCGAAGCTCGATGTAGGATTGCAGATTGCACAAGACTGACTCTTTCCCTACACACTTTCATCGTGACAATCAGGTGATGAACTTGAAAGACTGACATTTCCTAGGGCTGTAATGCCGCCTTCGGTCGTTGTACAGGCGCTTCTTCTTCTGCGCTTCGAGTCTCCAGCAGTTCCTGGACATCAACAACGGCCAGGACATCAACAACGGCCAGGACATCAACAACGGCCAGGACATCAACAACGGCCAGGACATCGACCCTTTCTGCATCCCCGTCTCCAGCATCCAACAGGGTTGAACGTTGTGGTGCAAGCTACGGCGGTGCCTCATGTATTGGATCTATCTATGGTAGCTGCTGCTCACAATACGGCTGGGTGTGTTCTTCTACCATAGCAAAGTAATACACTAAACTAATGATCGCAGTGCGGAACCACGACCGGCCATTGCAAGACTGGCTGCCAATCGGCTTTCGGTACATGCTCTGGCACTTCCTCGTCTGTTAGAAGCTCGTCGCGGATCTCAACCAGTACAGTGAGGACCTCGGCCACCGCAAATAGCTCCCGAAGCACAAGTCGAGCGTCCTCCACCCGCTCCTCCACCCGCTCAGCATCGAGCTCTGTTCGTTCATCATCATCCATCGCGGCATCGTCTACTGCATCCTCGAGCGTGGCCGTGAGCAGCTCGACACCACCAGCGCCTTCGGCCGGCTCTTCTGTTGCGTCATCGAGTATGTCTCGAGCTCTATCGTCAAGTAGCTCGCTGCCCGCATCGCTCAGCAGCTCCACAGTTGTCCCCTCTAGCAGCTCCTTAGTAGCGTCCTCCAGTGCTCAACCAGTGTCTTCAAGTAGCATATTTGTTTCCTCCAGCAGCTCATCGGTCTCAGCCTCTGCCTCGGCTTCGGCAGTGCCTAGCAGCCTGTCAGCAACACCATCAGCTTCAGGAGTCCCACGCATCTGGTTGCCATCACGAAATCCAAATGTCGACCGCACGAGCCCGTATCGTTTGGTCCCCTCAAATGTATTGTCACTTTACTACGTTGAACAGAGTCCAGGAACCTTGTCAAAGGTAGACACCATCACGCTTGCCGACGACGCCAAGGGTATCTTACTCGAGGATATTAGCACTGTTGATACCATATCCTGTTCAGGCTCCTCAATATCCATCACTTTCACTGACACGGCAGCCGCTAACAACGCTCAAACCTGGCCAGCCGGCACGTTGCTTTTCACATCAGTAGAGGGGTGCAATGCTGCCAACGAGCGCGGCGTGTACCTTGTCAATAGCGAAGTCAGCACAAGATCTCTAGATAAAAAACAATCATTTCAACGCCTACTTCGATTCGCCGTGTCGCGGAAGAGTTTGGCCGAAATCATTGCAACATTGATTGAAATGATTCAACAGCTTCTTGCGACCACATCCTCGACACCACCAGTGGTTACCCCTACCCCATTAGTTAGCAGCTCCGTAGCTCCCGCTTCAGATAGCTCTTCTACTGGAGGGTCCGATGCGGCTACCACAGCTTCATCGCTCGCAGTGGTATCCTCCTCCGCCACAGACTCAGCGTCCTCAACACCATCTCCTTCAGTTGGGTTATCATCCAATTTCTGCCTGAAAGTGATCACTCCCGGAGTCCTTTCAACTGGTTGGTTGGTCAAACAATCAAGCGTCGGAAACAACGGGAACTTCCAGTTGGACCCTGCAGTCAACGGCATTGTAGCGAATGTTGCACGATTTGCACTAGACGGCCAGAACAAGCTGATAGTTAACACCCCTGGTCTCGAAAACCTTAAGGAAACTGGATACTCGCGAGGCACAGGTGCAATGTTTCGGTTCCGTGACCAAGTTGCGGGATCCAACCCAACGCTGTGTTCTATCAAGACGGATGTGCCTGGTTGTCTTGGCCAGCAAGTTTTGAAATGTACCGGGGGTTTCATAACTGCTCCAGTACGAACATTTACCGCATTTCGCCACTACAGCAAACTTATCGAAGGCCTAACTCACCTATTTGGCACGGATGACCTGACTACAAACGAAGACGGTAACTTTATTGTCGACTTGGGTCTTTTCACAGGAGGTGATTGTCCGGAAGACGCGCCTGTGAGCTCTACCATTCTCAGCCCATCGTCTACGGAAGCACCTTCCAGCTCTTCCATTGTCAGCTTGTCGACCACAGAAGCTATTTCAAGTCCGTCGGCGTCCACTAGCGGTGATTTCTCTGTGTCTGTATCGTCGCTAAGCCCGAGCGCCACGCCAGTTCCATCTTCGGTCGCGGTGCCTTCAAATTTTTGCCTCAAGGTTCTTACACCAGGAGTCCGCGCTTCCGACTGGGTTGTCAAGCAGTCCAATCCTGGAGCCGGTAATGGCGCTTTCTTCCTGGACCCAGTGGTTGGTGGTAAATATGAATCCATTGCACGATTCTCGATAGGCGGACAGAATGTGATGATGGTGACAACCCCTGGCACCGTGGGCGATATGGTAACTAGATATTCCCGAGGCAGAGGTGGGATGTTTCGATTCACCGCCCCATCAGCTACCCTTCCTTCAAATACCTGTACTGTTCGGACGGATGTACCAGGTTACCTTGGCCAGCTAGTCTTGAAGTGCGTCGGGTCACTTACGAGTCCTGCACAAACATTCACTGGATTCCGTGACCAAGTTGGAATTAACGGCAATGGTTTAGATTACCTTTTTGGTACCTTCGACTTTACCACAGATACCCCCACTAGTTTTCTTATAGAGCTGGGCTTTTTCACAGGCGGCTCATGCCCAGATGTCTCCCCGCCAGTCAGCTCAAGCGACGTTTCAGTGACGCCCACCCCCACCATCTCGGAAGCCATCTCGTCCAGCACCCCCGAACCATCTTTGACGGTTCAATAGATTTTATACAAAATACAAGATTCTATGTGAAGATAGCTCAATCAAGGGAGTACGGAATTATAACACGGTCTTCACGAACACCTTAGACTCATTAGAATTGAAGCCACAATTAGTCTCTAGTAAAATCAACAATAGATTCTTTTAGTACGTCTTTTGGCTATTTGAGGATTACTAAGACATGTTTAGCGGACGACGAGGCCGCGATGCAAGGCTGGCTTGCGCTGGGAGGTCAAACCCGAAGACGTGAAGTAGCATCGGATCTCCGTTCCCAAGCTCCAAGTGTATCCTTCGATATATGCACGTAATGGCCGCTTTTTCATTGTCGACTCAAATTGCTAAGCTTATCAAGTTGTTCTGGTTTTGGGGAACCGCTGCCAATAGCTAACACACAGGTTGCAAACCGCCACCCAACAAAATCTGCCGTCGTGAATCAAAGTCGGTACTTTGCTTCAGCCTTTTGTAAAAATACTTCGTTCTGCACTCGTTCCTGGCTCGACGATAAGAGGCTGGGCGTTTCGCTTCGCAATACGGCCCTTGTCTGTAGGTTCGTAACGTGCAAGCCACAGTGATTCAGCTGCATTTCAGCTGGAATCAAGTCGCAAAGCCTGTATTTTGTAACAAAAGCCTCAAAAAGTCACCTCGCAGTTCTTCCTTTCTGACCCAAGCATTCACCAACTGCGACAACTCTTAGAAGCCAGTGCCTTTTCTATGCGATAATTTGTAGGTTTTGTGCTAGTCGCGGACCATGTTTGCTTTGCTGAAGGAGACCAGCACTCTGAGAGGAGATAAAATGACCCGCTTGGCGCTGAATGTTCGCATACTTCTGTGGGCCTCATACATTGCTCTCTCCCGATGTGATGGGGTACAGTATATCGCTGGTATCCCAGAGTACAAGAGTCTACGCGATTGTGGCAAATGGTGCTACAATAATCTTCCCGGAGATCCTGTCGATGTCCTAGGCTGTCAACAGAATAATGTCGATTCATGTTTCTGCCGAATCGATTTGCAAAGTCAGGCGGAGTCGTCGCTGTCATTCTGCGTCAAAAGTGCATGCAATAATCAGGTTGATGTTACGATGGCACTCCATGCTTACAGCGTCTACTGTACTGATCGAGGTTTCACGCAGACAGCAGACTCTCCGCCAACTCCTGCAAGCCTTGTCATTTCGCAAAAAAGTAGAAATAGGTTAATGCCGGAAGAGACTACACACGCGATCGCAACGGTCACTGCAATTATCGAGAAGACAGGTAAGTGGGTTGCTCCATTTTTGCCCTTTCCATGCCTTCCGTTCTTCATAACCAGGATAGCACATGGGGGTGTGGCATCCCATGACAAATATAGCTCTCGTAGATGCTGATAGCTAAATAAAAGCACGATAGTTATCTCTCAGCCTACATCAACATCGTCTAAGGAAGTTCCAGGTTCCGAGAGTCGCGGTCTTAGCAGAAGTGACAGCATTGCCCTAGGCACTGGACTTGGAATACCGCTGCTGGGTATTCTGATATCAATTCTCATCTGGCGGCATCCACGAAAGGTCAAAGAAAGCTGGCGTCATATTACTAGTCCATATTGAGAAAAACTACAACTTGTATGTACTTTGAAATGGACTGATTGAGAAGGAGAATGCCATTGTGCGATAGAGACCGTTGCCATATAAGAAACAATCACCAACCAACTACGTTAATCGAAAACCTGGCGATCAATATACGAAACTTTCTTCCGCGTGTGCACACGCATCGTGGCTGATCCATCAGTCGTATTACTCTTTGTGACCTAGTCCCTTTTAGTTCCATCTCCATACATTTCTTTCTTGGCTTGCGATCCTTGTGATCTTTCGTGCTCTGTTCAAAAAAATATAAGTTTAGGCCTTGTTGGACTTCGCTTATTCTACGTCCCCCCCCCCCCTTCAGGCGCCAAGGCCATGTAGACGATGTCATAACATTTCATTGCATTCCTATGCTACCGTCTTGTGCCTCCGTAGCGTTCGTGGTCGCCCTTGTCAAGCGCATCCACACTGGAAACTCGCCTCGTTCTGGTCCCAGAAGCGTCAGCGCAACGACTAGAATTCTTCGATACCTTATCAGGCATGGTAAGGAGCTGCTGAAAAACAATTCACGGATTTCGAACAGTTCGGCAAATACGTTAATGTCGTCCTGGAAAATCTAACTGTTCCATAGGTTTCTGCTGTCCAACAAAAGCACTATATACATTATCCTCATTCACAACAAATGAGACTGCGCCAATGTGACCGACAATTGGACAGAAAATTCCAACTTTTTTTGGTCCACATCAAGGAATTTGCTGAAGATGTGCTACAATTAGACCGGCGTCAAACTCATCCTCCTACAGGATTCAAGAAAAACTTAGCTGAATGATGCGGCTTTTCTGAAGAGCAACACCTTGGAATGATTTTAATGACTTCAATTTTAATTTCACTGGCGATGTTTAACTAAGAGAAGTAGGTGAAACGGATTGGAAGCATTGGAACGCTAAATTGCTCGATATCAATAAATGGGGGCCCTTAATTATATTCCATTCCTCAAATTACCACTGTGAAGACTCCTCAATAACTTCAAAGTCACCTTGCCTCCCTAAAGCAGAACCATGACATCCTATGCGCCTACAACCCATCCTGCTCCGAACTCGTTGATCACTCGCCCGGGATATCTGGTCGATCATACAACCCTCTAGACGTAGTTAACAGTATCTAGTAAGTAGTAACATTCGTAGCAGCACTTAAGCTGCTAGGAGTGTAAAATTATTTTCAAAGGAAGATTATTAGGATTAGAGAAGGTATTTATATTAAACTACCTAAAAGACATATTCATAATGTTGTGATAATTTATCGCTATGTTGCTGTAGCTTAGAGGAAAGTAGCTCGCTTAGTGCTTTCTCCTACTTGTGCTAAAGAGGTGGTAGAACGAGGATATCACTGCGCTAGAGGAAGCTGTGCGCGTACTGGAGGAACAATGTTAATGCGATGCGGCGGTGCACAGGGGAGAATGTTGAGCTGCGCGATACAGGAACGCGGGCGAAGAGGAAGCTGTAACCTCCGACGTCTGAACGGGAGACACTCTCATGGGCAGTCCTTGCTGAGCTCGTAGCTAAGCTCCTAGTTGAGCTCCTAACTAAGCTCCTAACTAAGCTCCTAACTAAGCTCCTAACTAAGCTCCTAACTAAGCTCCTAACTAAGCTCCTAACTAAGCTCCTAACTAAGCTCCTAACTAATGCTAACCCTAGCCAGCAAAGATTAGGAAGGGTAGGATTGCCCAGCCAGCAGCGTTGATGCCGTAAATCAACGTTACCCACTCGCGGTTGCTAGCTAGATAGCCTTTAGCCGCCCTCTCCTCTCTAACCTTATTATAACTAGCTAAGTTATTATCTTACCTATTATAAAGCTAGCTTTGTTAAAGTTAAATGTATCCTTATCTAGTATACTGTACTTTACTGTTATCTCCTCTACTTACTTAAACTAGCTATTAACTAACTTTAGATTCTTACATAGAGCTCTCTGTCTATTATACGCTTAGGTAAAACTCGTTGTAAGACTGTCTGTACGCGTAATAAAGTTAGATACAGTGCCCTTCCAAAAGTTCTCGCCGCGCACGCACAAGCCACCCTCACTAGCATATAGGCACAAAACTTTAATACTATAAATCTTAGCTAATATATAATATAATTTTTTTTAAAGCAGTAGTTATGTACAAGTTTAATATTTTATTTACTACTCTTATACTTTTTTATATAGGGTAATTTATTATAGTATACTTATAATAAAGCGCTAAATTAAGCTACAGTGCCCTTCCAAAAGTTCTCGCCGCGCACGCACGAGCCACCCTCACTAGCACATAGGCACAAAACTTTAACGCTATAAATCTTAGCTAATATATAATATAATATAATTTTTTTTAAAGCAGTAGTTACGCACAGGTTTAATATTTTGTTTACTACCCTTACGCTTTCTTACATGCATTAATTTGTTATAGTATACTTATAATAAGGCGCTAAATTAGGCTAGCTAGTATATAACACTAGTAACTTTTTAATATAGCGTAAAAACTATCCTACTCTTCTATAGCTTAACTATAATTATTATACTAAAGATAGGATTTATATATAAGCTTTTTAAGATACTACTAGAGGTGCTTAATTAAGTTAAGATTAGGTAAGTAGGGTAGCTAGTTAACTATACTAATATAGTGCTTAGCTAGAAATCTCCTTATAGCTATCGCTATATATACGCGCGCGATATCCTATATAAAAAGCTGTAAATAATGCTATAATTATAAGAGGCCTTTCTTTAAAGCTTTAATATAACTTTTAGTAGAGTATCTATAGTTTAGAGTATTAGGATTACGCTCTATTATAACTAAAGGGCTCTTCTACGTACGCTTATATTTATTTAGCTATATTAAACTTTATACTATCTATACTACCTTCTTACTATAGCTATAAGTTTAAAGTATTATTATCTTCTATTTCTCTTATAAACTATAAAATACTTATTCTTATATTTACCTTAAGCCCTTCTAAAAGGAGTACTTATCTAAGAAGTATATAGTACGTTAATACTATAAGAAAGAAGAGTACTCTCTATAGAACTTAAGCTACTGTAACGTACACGATTTATTAAGCTTTAGATACTTTTTATAAAGAGATTTAGTAAGGCTTTATCCTTTAAGATACTACTATAATATAGAATAGCTAAGTAGCTTTAAAGTAGTACTAGCTAGATTTATAACTACTACCTCTTTAGCTAGCTCTTTATACGTAATTTTTAGCTGTACGCGTACTTTATAATAGATAATCTTCTTCTAATAAAGTAATAGTATAGGTAGTCTACTACTGCGAGGTTTATCTATTATTTTACTAGTTTATTAACATCTTTTCCTAATATTATATATACTACGTTTACTACAGCTAAACGCGTTAGTAACTTTAGTAACTATAGTACTACTATACAGCATACTAATAATTTAATTCTACTACTAGACTATTAAATTAGGATGTCTGCGCGTATTTTAGTCTATTTCTTAAAGAATTTAGTGTTATAGTAGTATAATTATAATACTGTAAAGTTAAGGTAGTATTGTTGCGATGGAGCGCGTCGCACTAGCGCGGCGAGAACTTTTGGAAGGGCACTGTAGCTAACGTGTCCCACAAGCGAGCGCCGCGCACAAGCGAGCGCCGCACCCCACCAAGTTTGAGCACCTCTACCAGCGTACAGCTCAACCATAAATTCAAGTAATCTATAGATATTAATATGCAAGCTTAAGTAGCACCTATAGTATCGTTTTTACACGTGCGCGAGTTATGCCTAGTCTCTCTGCACCTTTTACAGCGCGATAGAGCCCGGCTGCTAAGGCCTGATTGCTTCCTACTTTAACGCATTTCACGCCTAATCTGTTAATTAGCCTCTTGTTAAGTAGCTATATCCTCTCTAACTCCCTTTATTAAGACTCCTCCCTTCTAAATCTACTTTCTCTTACGCTGCTTTCGCTGAGTTACTACCTTATTAGCCTTCTTAAGGCTATTAATCCTACCCTCTATTAGCTTAGCTCTATATGCCCCTACTATAACCCCCTTTATAAACTAATTAAGCGCCTTAATAATTAAGGCTGGTGATAAGCTCTTATGCCGTCGAACGCGATCGCTAATTAGAGTCGATTGAGCCTCAAACTCACGTGGGTTCCTTGGTGTTTGAGGCTCCCAGAGAGCTCCTTGCTGAGCTCCTTGCTGAGCTCCTAACTGAGCTCCTAGCTGAGCTCCTAGCTGAGCTCCTAGCTGAGCTCCTAGCTGAGCTCCTAGCTGAGCTCCTAGCTGAGCTCCTAGCTGAGCTCCTTCCTGAGCTCCTAACTGAGCTGCTGGCGATGGCGTACGTAGCTGGACATCTAGCCTTGACAAGACAACGTCTGGCTGGAGATGGCCAATTTATGCCAGCCTGACCTCCACCACGCGTTGATAGCAGCTCATTAGCCATATCACGAATAGCTGCGTACGTAGGCGGAAATCCACGTTGATCTAGATCAAGTATATAATTAACTATCGCCTCCTCTTCTAGCTAGGTAAGCCTCCTTAAGTTAGGCTAGTAATCGCGTTGAGCAGTAGTCCTAGCGCGTCAGCGACGGATTGTTCTTTCAGACACGTTAAAGATTGCTGCAGCAGGCTAGTTACTACTAATTTAATGCGCATAAATAGCTAAGATAGTAAGCTGGATATCTGCTTTATTTAAAGGCATTTAAAGAGCGTGGTGTTAAGCTATTATACGTTGAGATGAGAGAGGTGCTCAAACTTAGTGGGGTGCGGCGCTCGCTTGTGCGCGGCGCTCGCTTGTGGGACACGTTATTATAGTTATTATTTATTTTTATACTATAATTTATACTTATACGATAATTAATGTTAGTTATTTTGGAGGTTTTGGTTTTCCTCGGCTCAGAAAAAGGCTATTGCACTACACCCTGTAATCGTCCACCGTACTCTGATCATACTGAGAGCTAGGCTCATCTCCCCCGGTACAGTTACTCTGTTGAATCTGCGGGGTATCCCAAGCAAATTCTCAAAGTTCAAAATTTCAGAACAAAAACTGTTTTTTTTTTCCAACTATATTATCCATTGAGTGGCAGTAGGATCTCACCAGGATTGGCCAACCCCAGGGCATTGTACACAGACATTAGATAGGAAAAGAATTTTGATATTACATTCTACTTTGCTCTATCAGCCCCAGAAGGGGTGAGCATATTATATACTGAACTTTTGGGCTTTTTTTTAACACTTCCTCCACTCCAGCTTCCAAGAAGCGTGCTTGAAGTCATAATGGCCATAATCACCCTGTACGACCGGCCTGAAATTGATGTTCAAAATACCTGGGTTACCATCTGCACCTGTGCACTTCGACCACTTGAGATCTGCTGTGCTGCTTCGGACAGTCACATATTCTCGGAGCTCTGGACCGTCGCATGTAAGCCCACCAGTCAAGATACCCTTTTCCTTGTTAGTTATTGTACCCGCGGTTGTTGGGAATGGAAGATCTTACAGTGTTACCAGCATTCTCGCTCCAGAACACCTGTGTAAAGGTATCCAGCTCGCTTGCTCCCTTTAACACAACATTGCCTTCATATGTGATTTCCTTCAATGCGACCTGCCAGCCTTGGCTACCGCCTGATGATTGAATGTGTACGCCGCAATTATCTGTCGATTCGCCCTTGAGTTCGGTGAAAGACAAGCCTACATTGTCCCCGAGGTATGCAGTGTTGGACTTAACGGAGCCTGAGTCGTTCGGACATCCGCTGCCGGAAAATACGAGCGATGTGATTTTCGGGGCCGAGGGTGGTGCGGCGATGATAAGCGCAGGGAGCGAAAAGAGTAGCAATGAGCGCATTGTGATGGTTTAATGCAGGCAAAAATATAAAACTGATGGAATGTTTTGGCAATATAAAGCTGACTATACCTGGGTTGACTTGTAGTTTGTATAGCCTTAGTGCGACGATCGGGGTTGTCCCTCCATTTATACGCCAGGATCCGGGATGTACTTTTGCAATCATGTCAATGCAACCTCGTGTCCTCGGAGAGAAGTTTTTGTTGCCACCGTATAGCACTCTGACGTTGATTTGAAGCTTAATCTCCAATAAGTGTTATTCCCCTTGACAAGTTTTGTCGCTCGCTCGAGACCGCATTTACCCAAATTAAGCGAGCCATAACCCAGGTTCAACGGCCGGGACTCTGCCATTTATACTTAACGTTATGCTTATTATTAGCTTCCCCGCAATATCGTGAATTAAGAACGGTCAGCTTCTGGAAGTCGAGATCTGCGGTGCAGGTGATCTGGCCATGCAACCTTCCCATTCCCGCTGTCGCATGCAGATCCCGAATTCCGGAAACCTTCATATAAAGGCCAAATATCGTATTCTCAATATCCAGCCGGTCTCGCCATGTCAAGTATTTCACATCTTCAATTACTAGCAAATGCTACTATACTCAGATAAGGAGTTGGGACAGTAAGAGCCGAAGTAAAGGATAAAAAAATAGACCAGGATAGAACTGGTGTACGTTGCACGCACAAGTTTATTTATCGCCATGTACATTTCTTGGGTACATCTATCGGCAACTCTTATCAAGCAATAGGAAAGTCCCTCTTTCTGGTACGCATTTGGATATTGATCAGGATGAGCCATGCCCAGCTCCTTCACAATTCAATTTCATAAATTTCAATGATCCAAGACCTTGTATGATTATCTAATTTCAAGTAAGAGTGAGGTCCCTGCCACCCACTGCCAGTGATCAGCCCGTCCAATAATGCTGATATGCATCAACCTTCACATGTCAGAACAGAATTCTGATGAGATTACGCCTTTTGAGAATAGCAGCCATAATCTTTCTCAACCACAGCGCTCAAAATATGCACAGACTTCTGACCGCGTAGTTTGGTTCGAGCTCACACTCGAATTACATACTGTGGCCAATTGTATGCAATGTTGATGAGTTCACATCAAATATGAATTTTAACAGATCGCTGATCGCTAGAAGGTCACCCCTGATTGCTGATGCTTGTTAAATTTGATAGCTGAATATTATGCCCGTTATATGATCGGATTATGGGCTGAAGAAATGTTGAGTAAACGCGATTCAACGAACTATACAAAAGAAATAACCATCTAAAGGAGTCTGATAGTCCGCCATTGCCATGACCGTCCCTCGTCCACATCTCCCAACAGATTTCCGCATACACCCTCTTGTCCAGACTGCAGTTTTGCGTGTCCCTGGGACCTCATGCCTATATCAACTACATAAAACTAGCCAGGTTGGACTTCTTCTGCGAATAGGAACATGACTCTTTGTCGCGTGTCTGTTGTCTGATAGCGTCCCAAATACATCACAGTCAGGGTAATAAGATCATTCAAAAGCAACCACTCTGTTCGAAGGAAAACCTGACAAAATGGGAAGCCAATAGAATAAATGAATTCAGTCTGGTCTCTTTCCTGACGGACAAAACTAATTTCGTCCGTAATGGTTAGACTCGTAATCTCAATCCAAGGACGGAAGTCAGTGTAATCAACAACACTAAAATCAACGTCGCACAAATCCATTCGATGGCCGAATTGATGCGTTATTTGAATTTTTAGTCCACCTGTGAAAGCATTGATTTGTCCGTGTCGGGCATCACCAAACCTCATTGGCTTTTGATTGCCCGGAGGTGAATGTTGTTTATGAAAGGCCCAAGACCATGTAGGAAAAAGGTTATCTTTTCCGTAATAATCGACTATTCTACCTTTCAGTTGGTGCACGACTATCCATGCCAGACTAAAAGCGAATGAAGCAATAGTCAATCTAGGTTGGGAATCGTGGACGATAAACGGGACGCCGTAAAAGTGAGCGACTACCTCATTGGAATTGCCTTTGAGACCCTGAAAAGCTCGGAAAATACCAGAAAAGGCGTTGATAATGTCTGAGTTGAATGACAGCTGCCTGAGGTAGTACTCCTGTAATCGCTCAAAAATTTGGTCCCTCTCAGAGCTGATGACATCTGTAGGGAACACGCGAAGATCGTCCCTACCCAGCGACGCTGATGCAATGAACTGGTGCTCAATGCCTTCGAGGTGATGCATGGACAGACACTGAAAGTAAATTTGACTCTCAGTGAAGACAAGGCGACGGCGGGAAAGCAACATTTCCTGAAATTTCCAAGCATGGGTGCCCCATTTCGATCGGGAAATCTCTCTGCTCGGTTCCACAGTAGCGAAGAACGTGTGGCTTCCAACCCTTAAAGAGCCTTGGACCGTTCGATATCTCTCGCCTACGCCAGGAAGGCCTTCTTCAGGTCCACAGCCTGCCGCAGCGATGATAGTTAAGCTAGCTCCGTGATAAACGGCATCCATATTTCGAATGATACTGTGTTTTTCTTCTGCATTGTGCTGATTGATACAGTACCTATCTACCCAAAGATACCGCATTCCGAGCCTTAGAGTAGTATCTATTGCATCAGATATGACCTGCGGAATGTTGGGAGGAAGGATGTCGCCTTCAATTTCTTGATTTGCCAGATTAGAGCCCCAAGTATAGCTTAGGCAGACGTATGGACCATCGCCTGTAATTAAGTATAGATAACAAGCAATGTATTGTCTTCGGTCCGTGTCTTTCTGAACAGACAGAATTTGCGCTGGCAGTAGAATAAGCGTCTGAGCAGCGCTGGTGTAGCATACCGAGAAGTAGGTAGAACGCCATTCTTTCTCCTCAACGTGATGGCGTGCCAACCAAATCTCCTCACTTTTTTGTTTTCTGTCTTTGATGTAATTTTGGGGGCCGTTTCTGAAGAAGAGGCGTAATTGAGCGCAGATGTAGCATCTCGTGCAGTTCGATTTCTACGCGCGTGTCCGACTGTTCAGACATGGTGCCTTTTGCATCGGATCAGCCTGGGAAGGTCCGAGTCGGCCTGCGTGATAAACGGAACGAATAATCTATGCCTTGGTTGATAGGATATTCTGGTGCCGAAGCCAGAAGGAGGCTACTGAAAGAAAGATATTGCTGGTAAGAGAGTGTATTGATACAATCGGGCTTACTTAATGAGTGGGCCTGGTCCTATAAGTTGCATAAAGTAGCTTCTTACACAGTTCCAGCTAATTTCAGGCTGATAGATGTCCTGTCTGTCTTTGTATGGCATCTTTGACGAGGTATCTGAGCCGCACAGCACTCAAATTCTAACATTGGTCTAGGAACGTGATCTATGACTAATGGTACGAATGGTAGAGCCCTATCACGGCCCTCAAAAGGATTTAAGGATGTTTGTCTAAATGATCCAGGAAAACATGTCGTGTGGTTCCAGTTGGTCATCCGTTCTTGGCATTCCCGCGGAGTTCGCGTCTGCCTGCACCGTCCACCATACTTCCCCACCCTCCATAGCAGCCATGTTTCGAATACGACCGCCCTTCCAGACTTTCAAGCCTCCCTTCCAAAGTCTTCGAACACCTCTACAAACACATCACAACACCTTCCAACCCCTCCGCAACCATGCACAGACCCGTTTCTACCAACAACGCCCTTTCGGCCGTGGTCCTCAATACAAACGCTTCTCTCCATCTGGGGGCGTATCAGGCTTCTTTCTCCGCTGGGCAGCGCGGCCAACCTTCTACCGCGACATAGGCCTCATCACCGTAGGCACAGGCGGATTCTACATTTACAACCTCGAAGAAGTGCCTGTCTCGGGCCGACGGCGCTTCAACATCATATCGCCCAGCTTGGAAGAGATGATAGGAAAAGCTAGTGTGGACCAAGTCAAGGAGGAATACAGGGGCAGGATATTACCGGACCATGATCCGCGGGTGCGCCAGGTGACGAAGGTGCTGGAGCGGCTGTTGCCGTTTGCGGAGGGGGAGGGGCTGAAGGGCATGGATTGGGAGGTGCGTGTTATTGACAGCCCGGAGCAGAACGCGTTTGTAGCGCCTGGAGGCAAGGTGTTTGTGTTTACGGGGATCCTGCCGTTGTGTGGGGATGAAGACGGGATTGCCGCCGTCTTGGGACATGAGATTGCGCACGTAGTCGCACATCATACAGCGTACGACTCCCCATACTCCCTCTCCGCTCAACCACACTGACACACAGTTCAATACAGTGAACGCATGTCCCAAGCCCCGATCGTCCTCCTCGGCGTTCTCGCCCTCTCCATGTTTGACGTGTCTTTCTACTCGGGCAAAATGCTCATCGACCTCTTCCTCTCGATGCCCGCCTCGCGCAAGCACGAAGCAGAGGCCGACTACATCGGCCTGATGATGATGGCGCAAGGCTGCTACCGGCCCGAAGCCGCCATGAACTTCTGGGCCCGCATGGAGAAACTGGGTCAAAGGGGCCCGCCGCAGATTCTGAGCACTCACCCGAGTAATCATAATCGGGAAGAGAAGATACGAGAGTGGCTGCCCAAGGCGCAGGAGAAGGCTGAGGCGAGCGAGTGCTATAGCACGGGTCAGTATGGTATGTTTGCTTCTTGAATTTCTTCGAGGAAAAGGTAGCTAATGACGATGTAGTGGACCAGTTCAGTTCTGCGTGGGGAAGTTTTGGTCGCTGATGGGGTGGTTAAGTGATAGTGAAGGAGATGTGTATTCTGTAAATACTGTAGTAATATTTTTGTATATCTTCAATGAATCACGACGTCAAGATACTATACTATTTTCCACTGATTATTGAGTTGAAAATAATGGCAATGATAGGTGAGATGTTGTACATTCTATAAGCTCATTACGTAGCTACCAACGCCGTGCAATGCAATACTTGCTCATAAGTGTATACCTCCAGATCGTACATGTACACTTCTAGATACTATACAAAATACACAAAGCTCTAGATGAGAGCCTCGCCTCTAAACATGGCCTCCCTCACTTCTCGAACGACATCGGCTCGATCACCAGGGCCGAGGAGAACTATACCCCTTCCTCGCCTACCCATACGCCCGGTTCGACCAAGACGATGGATAAAGTCAATTGTTGTATGCGGGACGTCGTAGAGGATGACATGACGCACAGAGACGGTGTCAATACCTCTTGAGCCCAAGTCGGTGGTGACGATGACTTTGGTGTTAGGCAGGGTACGTTTGTTTGCCGGCTCTGTATTCTTAGCTGGGGTATCTGAGGTATTTGATGCGGTTTTCGAGTCTGAGCTGCCCGTAAAGGAGGCCAAAGTCTTTGCTTGACGGGATGGGTCCGTATCGCGGTGAAATGCCAACGCATCGATGCCCTTCTTGGTCAAATACTGTGCCACTTCCTCTGTATCGTCACGCTCGTTGACAAAGACGAGAATGCGCTTCGTGGCGACCGCTTCCTTGCCCTCTGCAGGGTCATAGTCACCGGAGGCTTTGCCAATCTGCCATATCGTGTCGGCGCAGGCAAGCATCTTATTGCCGCGGTAAGGGTCCTTATTCACATCTACAACACCAAGCTGCACTCTTCGCGGGATGGCATGAAGGTTGGGGGTAACAAGGCGGTGCATATCGGGGTACTTATCGGCAAGATACTTGTCTAGGTACTTTGGAATGGTGGCTGAACAGAGAACAATCTTCTTCAACGAAGGCGTTGCGCGGTCGATGATCTCCGTAGTGCTGGGTTTGAAAGAGCGATCAAAGAGGGAGTCTGCCTCATCGCATATCAGATGTGTGACTCGTGCTAGGATATTGGGATTGCTCTCTGCGATGCTAGCGAGGAGGGGTGGGGTGCTGATCACTACATCGACACCGTTGACGTTGAAGAGCTGGTTGCGGATGACAGTCGCCGACATCTTGGCTGAGATGGGTGCAGCACGGAATTTGACAGTGTGGGAGAGCGACTTTGCGACTGCGCCAACCTGGGCGACCAGTTCGGCGGACGGGACGAGGATGACGGCTCGAGGTCGCGCTGGGTCGACGGCTTTGTTGACGTCGGGTTCTTCCACGGCAAATATGTCATTCCTCTTTTCTTGTGCATTAGCTGCAGCTTCTTCGGCATCCTTGCGGGCTTGTTCCTCAGCGTCCTCCTTCTCTCGCAGCTCTTCCTCCTTGATGGCGTTGAGAGTGGGAAGAAGGTATGCCAGCGTTTTTCCTGACCCAGTCTCGGCTGCGAGAAGGAAGGCATCGGGGCCAGACTTCTTTTTGGCTACTTTAGCGCGTGTGGTTTTCTGGATGCCGAGGAGAGCAGGTATCGCAACTGCTTGTGCGGGTGTAGGGTTGCGATACTCAAGATCGGGGAGCGCATCGTTGACTGCCCTCAGGACAGGTTCCAGCAGAGGGAACTTTTCGAAAGAGTCATATTGTTCGAGCTTGCGCTTGATGGCGGTCCTGTTCCCATAGGGCACTTGGTGCAGGGAGCTTTGCATCTTTAGGGCATGGAAAGGCTCTGATCTCGTCCTCCTCTTCCCATCATCCCGCCCCGTTGCGGGTCTGCCTCCTCTAGCCTCTTTCTGCTCTCGTATTCTTTCCAGCCCCCGTGGGGCTTCTGTGCGGTTCAGGTATGCGAATGCATCAGGCTTTTTCCTCGCAGGCCGTCCATTGGATGGCGGTGATTGTGCAACAGTATCGGAGAGCACCATGCGGGAGGGCCGTGGATTATCGCGCCCTCGGAAGGGTCGCGGGGGTCCCGACCGGGGACGTGAAGACTCGAAGCCACTGCGATGGCCTCGTTCGCGCTGGGACTCTGTGTAGAGCCGGGCCTGGTGCAGCTGCGCGAGGCTTCGAGCCGCCGGCGCAAGCAGCGAACGGACCTCGCAAAAGGGGCAAGAGCGAGTGGCCTGGCGCAACATGATAACGAAGGAAAACGAGAAGCAAGCAAAAAGAAGCTAGTATTACAAAATGCGCATTGTTGAAGGCCCAGCGGATCAGACGGTAAACTAAAGAAAGCTGCACTGACGATCTTCGGAAGTGCGCCACCGCTAGCAGGGCGGGAGAGCGTTTGCGCACGCGCCACAGCGGCTTGTTACTCTGGCAACAAGACCCCATGGGTCCATCCCAGCTGTCAACACTTGACACCACCCGTAGTCCCAACCATATTAGGTGCGCATCCTCCCCTCCTCTGCTTCTCATCGCACAACAGCGCCTGCGCTCGGTTGACCTACCTTCACTTTTGACTTTTCATAATTAATCAGCGCGCATCCGTTCCAACTTTACTTGTGCATACTCCTCGAGGGAGCCTTCGGCCCATTCTTTGCAAGCATTCCTCACCGACGCCGATAGCCGCGCTGCATCGACGGCACCCACTGCAAAGCGCACAGCTGCCACCATGTCGCGCAACGAAGCGGTAAGCATCTGCCTGTGCACTCATGACAACCCAACCCCGTGCAGCCCCATAACAGTGACTGCAGGTGTCGCCGCTGCGCATAAACAAGACGCCAACAGCCTCTCCCACAAAGGGCAGCGGCCGTCCGCTGTCAGAGATCAGCTCTACAGAGCGCAGGAGGAACTCGCCTAGCTTTAACCAGACAACAAAGGTATGTGCCCACCACAACATTCCTCGGTTGCATGGCAGCTAACGTGGCCCAGAAGATGTACCTGACCAAGGAGACGTCGCCATTCAGGGACTCTTCTCCGTTTACAAACAGCCCGCGGCTGTTCTGGAAGGAGCAGACTGTGTCGCCCAAGAGCCGCTTCGAGTCCTCGGAGAACGACTACGACGGCAGCTCACCGCTCCTGTCTCCCAAGCGCAACTCCATCGAGAACCTCAAGAAGCAGTCGCGCGTCAAGAACAGTAGCATGTTCGCTCGTGAGCAGCAGCACGAGTACGACCCCACTTCCATCCAGCCACTGGACCGGCCGTTGGCTGCTGGACGCCCTTTGAGCCTCGCCGTGCAGGGTAATGCCTACACTGGGGAAGGCCTCAGCGGACTGCGAAAGGAGAACGACGGCTTCAGAGGCCATCGCCGCAACGACAGCCAGAGCAAGATCCCCACGCTCAGCCCCTCCAAGACATCGCCCGTGAAGCTTGGGCTACAGTCACCATTCGCTTCACCCACCAAGAGCAAGCCCTCTCCACCCGAGGGCCGTGTTTCTCCAACCAAGTCTTCCCTGGTTAGCAACGGACGCTTCAACTCCCCACAGTACAACCCCGAATCGAGCCTCATGTCCGATGACGACGAGCTGAAGCACCAGACGCCCCGCCCACTGCGTCGTCATGCTAAGAGTGTGACCTTCGACACTGCTCCACCTACAATCACAGAGTACGAAATGGTCACACCCGATCCTTCGGCCGCGTCTGGCTCGCGCGAGGGAAGCTACGAGTCTGACGAGGAAGAAGAGGAGATGAGCTTCGACCAGGACGACAGCTTTGACGCCTCACTCGAGGACACCGACAAGACACCAGTCGTCTTGCCTGAGGATTGGCGCCACATGAGTCCAGACGCAGCAAACACATCACTCACAGATCTATATGATGATGTCTTCGATGCACGCGACAACAGCCCCATGCCGACCGCACGTCCTAACAGTGCACCAAATGACACCCGTCGCGGTTCTACCAACTCCGACGGCGAGTCGAGGCCACTTCCTCCTCTTCCCGGTATGCATGCACTTGGTGACCGACGACGTGACTCGAGCATTGGCCTGTCAGCTGCTGCAGAGCGCGTTAGCGATGCACGCCGCTCTCTTCCCCAGCTGCCTGCGGCTGCCGGTATTTCCAAGTCGGACCTGCTCAATATGCGTGAGACCTCCATGTCACTTGAAGACAGACTTCGGTTGATGAATTTCGATGACGAGCGCGATACCAGCACACCCACGCAAGAGAGCCACGACAAGAAGGTCGAGGCGAGCATCCAGGTCCAGGTTGAGGAGATTGAGGAAACATCTGAGCTCGCCATCGATGAGCCTCATGTGCCGCGCATCTCCCGCGAGTCCATCTTGCGAAGGGTCAAAAGCCAAAACTTTGACGACTACGATGAGAGCTACCACTACGATTTGGAGTCCAGTCCTGAACGCAGCTACGGCGATCTGGCTGATCTCGATCCGGATGTTCCCATCCCATCGCGCGAATGCTCCTCCAACTTTGACGAAAATCCACGCCAATTCGACACTGTCGCTGAGAGCGAGGCCGATAGTGTTATCGATGCATATAGTTTTGCCGATGTGACCGAAGCCGATGATACAGAGATCTCTCAACTTGAAGACTATGAACGCGAGTCCTCTGTCATTAGACATCCGGTGAAGCATGTGTCTGAGGAGGCAGATGACGTTAGCCAGTACTCCCCAGAGCCTGAGGAGCAGCCCACTTCGCAGAGCACAATCGACAGCGATGGCCCGCCAACCCCTACCGCTCTTGACTCTTCTCCTTCAGCGGCAGAAAAGCAGGCTCGTCAAAATGAACTGTTCTCCTCCTTCGATGACAAGGAAGTAGATTTGAGCCTCGACCCACTCAAGGCATCTTTCGCGACTGCACCAAGTCCAATGGACACTGCGCCAAAGATGGATGCAATGCGTGAGTTCCTCCGGCGACCCGCAACGCCTGAAAGCATCGACAACAAAGACGTAGAATCGGATGATCCTGGGTCGCCTGAATCCGTGATTCGACACCCTATCGTCATTACGCCGCCAGAGCAAGAGTTATCTCCAGAGGTTCCACAGCGTGAAGCCACTATTCGAGGAGGAAAATTGAAAACCCGCCCATCACTGATTCCAGACGAAGTTGACATGGCCGCCGCGCGCCGACAAGTCAGCGGTGAACACCCACCGCCAGTGCCTGAGCGAAGTCCTAAGCGCCAATCCCTGATTCTTGAGATGGGCCACATTGATGACGAAGACTCAACAATCAGTATCTCTAACAAGGAGAATCGAATCCTCGATCTTGAATTCGGTGACGAGTCCAATGATCTCAGCTTCGGTCTCGATCGTGAGTTCAATCACATCATCGAAGCACAGAAGGTAGACAACCTTTTTCCTTTACCCTCTTTCGCCCAATTTCCTACCTCGACAGCTGCCCAGCAGAACGCAGCAAGCCAGATGTCTGGCGAAGGTTTTGTTTATACGTACAGTCTTGCTGACAATCATGTCCCGCAACAGAAGGGCTATCTCATGCGCGAAAATACCAAGGTCGTCGTCGCCAGCAGCCGCCACTTCAGCGACGAGAAGCCTCCCTCGGTATCCGATAATGGAGCTGAAAAGCCTGCCAAGGCTAGTCCACGAAAGACGAGCGCTGAGCGCAAGCCTGCCTGGACAAAGGAGCCGTGGAATGGAAAATCGCGCCGCAAGAGCATCCGAACCACATCAGGCCGCCGTGTTCCTACTGCAACTGGCCCAGCGCCTCCTCTGCCAGGTCAAGAGTCTGCAGTTGCTGCTGGTCTTGATTCCGTCGCTGAGCAAGGTGATGAGTTCGAGGACGGCGAGGAACGAGGGCGAGTCTTCGTCAAGGTGGTTGGTGTGAAAGACCTTGACCTACCATTACCGAAGAGTAAGTTGCTTCCTCCTCTTCAAGTGTGTGCGCTTCTAACATCATCATAGACGAGAAAACATGGTTCCAGCTTACTCTAGACAACGGTCTTCATTGTGTGACCACCTCATGGCTGGAATTGGGCCAGTCTGCCCCTATTGGCCAAGAATTTGAGCTGGTAGTACTCGATGACTTGGAGTTCCAGCTTACTCTGCAGACCAAGCTAGAGCCGCCAGCTGTACCTACGATTACCGCAGCACCTGTCAAGGCAGTCAACCATAAGAAGTCTCACTCTGCCTTCCGCAACCTTCTTTCATCGCCCAAGAAGCGGAAAGAGCAAGAGCGCAAGGCTCAGGAGGAGGCGGATCGTTTGGCAGCTCAGCAGCAGCAAGAGGCTCAGGCTGCTGCCAAACGCAACCAGCAGGCTACCGCATATGACCTCCTCCATGATCTTGTCGGCCCAGATGGCTCCTTTGCTCGTGCATATGTTTGCTTGAACAATCACGAGAGCCAAGCCTATGGCCGTCCCTTGACAGTCGACATTCCCTGCTTTAATGAATGGGCTGTTGACACCACCGGCGCAAGCAGTGTCAAGAGCAAGCGTGGGGGTGTCGTGCGTCGCCCTCCGTATCGTGTTGGCAAGCTCACTCTTCAGCTGCTGTACGTCCCCAAGCCAAAGGGCGCAAAGGATGAGGATATGCCTAAGAGCATGAATGCATGCATTCGTGAGCTGAAGGAAGCCGAGCAAGTCAAGGATGTTTCTTGGGAAGGCACATTGAGCCAGCAGGGTGGTGATTGTCCAGTAAGTACATTCTTGATGACATGATACTTGAACCCAATACTAACACTAGTTTAGTACTGGCGTCGCCGCTTCTTCCGTCTGGATGGTACCAAACTCACAGCCTACCACGAGTCTACTCGGCAGCCGCGTGCTACCATCAATCTTGCCAAAGCTACCAAGCTTCTCGATGACAAGAGCGCTCTCCAACAGCCATCCTCAACCAAGGCCGGCGGTCGTCGCAAATCCGGCTTTGCTGAAGACGAAGAAGGCTACATGTTTGTGGAAGAAGGCTTCCGCATTCGCTTTGCCAACGGTGAGGTCATCGACTTCTACGCCGACAGCCGAGAGCAGAAAGAAGCCTGGATGACTGTGCTTTCTGAGACTGTCGGAAAGGACATTGCTTCCAACAAGGGCTGGGCCGCCATGGTCCTGGACAAGGAGCGCAAGGAGAAGACTACCCGATCACAGGCAGGCGTTCCGCAGTCGCAGTCGAAACCTCTTCAGGAGAATGCAAATTCAGCTCGACCACAACCTCACCTGCGCACACAGTCTCACGATGCGTATGGACAGCAGAGCAAGTCTGTTCCTTCAAGTCCCGCCAAGGGTCACTCGCGAACACAGTCGTATGCCCCTGCTCCTCCGATGAAGGATGTGCGCCTCTCACAAGCACCCCCTCCAAGGCAAAGAGACCCAGTGAAAGCGGCACGTAGGGACCAGGTTCGATCGATGATTTTCTAAGTTCCTCTTTCATGTCTCTGTCATCATCGAGCATCGATACCCCTCTCGGCCACATTTCTTGCTGGCTTTCTTGGACATTCACTTACTTGGCTTTCTTTATGTGTTAGATTCGCCAATCTCCTTCTTTTTCGCACCGACTCAGAGTCAGACTGGGATTTTGGAAATGGCGAACGAGTCGGAGAGGAGCGGCGATGGGTGCTGTGCATCCGCCACAATCAACAGCTCACTTGCGCTGAGCCGACATTTTGTATAAACCTCACATGACCACCCGGCCATTTCTTTGGTGCGCGCTGTTGGATATGAGAAGCCAAAAGCAGACGGCATGATGGGGTGATGTTGCTTTCATTTCTTGTCATTATTCTATCTCTTTTTGGGCTCGTTATCTGCTTTCTTTGGCGTTTTTTTTAGCTATTGCGTTATGACCTCTGCATAATGATTGACTGGAGACGATGAATGAGCAGAGTGTAGTGGTGTGAGAATATAACATGACTTCAAACACTTGTCCCGTGCTGATCGTGGGCGTGACGTGACTGATGCGCACGGACACTTGAGGGAAAACAACAATACGACATGCTGCACAATTTTTCATGCCCTTGAAATTATCGGACGGTGTTCTCGAGCAGTGTTGCATGATTGTATTGAGGTAATGCAGAAATCTACGGCGTGGTTTTGACGTGATGTTTTTGGAGAGTTTTAGACGCTCCGGTTTAGATGTGAACAAACCATGACTACAATTCGGGCATATTTGTATCGCAAAACTATACCATTATATTACTACACACAGGAACAGTCGATCGCGAATACATGTTTCATATTAACACAATATGTATCTTGTACTGAAAGCGAAGAGCTTGCACAAAACACCACTATCCTGCCATCTCCTATGTAGCAGTATCAGCGGTGTAGTAAGATGCTTTATTTTTCATACAATCTGGCAGTTTTCTTGGTAGTACGCCGTGTCGCCAGGTTTGGCACTTCCAATTTGTTCATCGGGAAGCAACATGAAGATTGTCCGTTCTGCTCTGCTCCGCTCTGCATGGTACGACTGCTTGTGTTGCCATGAGCAAACAAAACGGTCGACCGTCAGCACGCCAAACTTCAGCCCGGGGAGGTTTTTACGGAATGCTCTGTCTTCATAGACTGCTCAAGGAGCAGAATTTTTCAAAAGTTTCCTCTGTCTCTCTGCATCTCTTGATCCATTTCTGGCAGTCTGGCATCTGGGTAAATTCATTTAATCATTTCATGAGACTTGCACCAGTCTTTCCCGCGTTCGACTGAGATAATCGTCGCCAATTGACAGTAACAGATACATATCCGTTCTCGATAACATGGGCGCAGCACACTCCCATACACCTCCCCCGCTCGTCGAAGTCAACGCCCCAGGGGGAAAAGTCCTCGTCCCACCCGGCACCGCTTTCACCGTACACCCACCATCCTACGCGCGCTCTCGCAGCGATCCTTACTCTCGAGGTCCTGTGTATTTGCCTGTTGGCCGAGGCCACGCTCCACAATTCAGCTATGGGGCCAGACATCGGCGACCGGGTTGGCGACGGCCGAGCGCCGATATTGATATCCTGGAGGACAGCGAGGACAGTGAAAGCACGTTGGTGGATGCGTTGGGAGGCATGAGTCCACTTGGCTATTCGAGGGGAACGCGGAGACAAGGTGGTGGGATGGGAGGCATGGGCAGAACGGGGGCGGGGTTTGTGGACGGCATTGATAGGAGGCCGAGATCTGCACCTGATATGCCGCTGGGTGGGTATCCGGGTATGGGTGGCATAGGCATAGGCATGGCGAGTCCGAGGATGGGCGCTATGGGTATGAGTCCCGTGGGAGGTCTAGGTCCTGGTGGTATGGGAGCCGGCATGTCACCTTTGGGAATGCCACCGGAGTATACGTCGAATCCATCTTTACCCAGATATAGTAGAGGAGCTGGTGGTACACCAGTAGCAGGCATAAACCCATACACATCGCATCCAGGCCGGCCGCCCAGTCCATCATCAAGCGAAAACGAGCCTCCACACCGCGCCACTGCCCGACCACGCAGACACAACGAGCGCATACCTATGGGCGCATATACCACTGAATCCGGCAAAGTACGGAAACCATCAGGCTCCCGCACCGAGCCCCAGGCCACAGCGCAGCTCCACCAGGAGCAAACCCGTGACGGGAAATTTGGACCCTCGGGGAAGGAGTGGATAGAGGGAGATGCTTTCCTCGACGCATGTACATGTACCAAAGCGTGTAAATGCCGCAAGAGTCAACGCGTGCTCTACCGCTCGCGAAACGTGCGCCCTCGAACCGGCGATTCTGACTCGGAAGACGAAGAAGGCGCAGTGGAATACGGCAGTGGCGAGATCCGTTACATTCTGAAAGAAGACCTAGGCCGCGACTGCGACGACCATACTGCGTGTCGGAAGGCGGATGTGGAGAGCGAGAAGGAAGTGAAAGTGAAGAAAGGGAAGACTAAGGAGAAGAGTGAAGAGAAGCAGCGGAAGGAACAGTTTCAGGGTTTCAAGGAGGACTTACTAGATGCGATTGATGAGCGGTTCGAAGGGATGAGGAAAGACAGCCTTCGACAAGGTAGGTCTGGAAACATGACAGCATCGCCGTTCGGCAACCACAATACGGGACAAGGTCCGTATATGATGAACGAGCCAATCTTGGATCCCCGCATTATCCACCACATGGGAATGATGGCTGGCGATCCATACGGAATAGGTGTCTCCGGTATGAGCGGCCTACCACAGACCATGACCGACCCGATTCGCAATCGCGCCATGCGTCCCCAGGGCATGTCGGCGGGTCACGTGGCACCGCGTGGGAGTTTCGAAGACGGCATCTTCACGGCGGAGAGGAATGACTTGGGGCCGTTTGAGTTACGGAATCCATATGTTTCGCCAGGTATGCTGGGAAAGCCAATGCGAACAGACTTCGCATCACCACAACGAGGAAGAGCGAGTGCAGAGTTTGACCCAAGAGTAGACATAGATCCAAGATTCCTTTACAGTCAAACTGTCAGAGGCCGCGGGGGCATCATGGGTGGCGGTTTAGGAAGCGGTTCGCGCCGTGCCCGTCCTGAATATGTGTCTGAGGGCTTTGACGCAGGGCCCTCGCGGCGTCCTAGCACAAAAAGACGTAGCGGTGATGAAGAAGAGTATGGGCCATTTGTTGGGCGTAGGAGGGGTAAGTAAATTCCGTGCGTCAGACTCACATGGGATACTGATATCGATGTAGGAGGCGAATTCAGAGATAACCATGACGACAAACCAGCACCGCGACGACGCGCTCGAAGCCCGCGTCAAGGCAGAATCGACGGCCGCTCAATTCGGAATCGAGACAAGCAAGCTCGCGCAGACACGGACGACGATGATGCATACTGAGCGCGCTACTCAAATCTGGAAGTAAACAACCCAGACACATACAAACCTCAATTACATCCGTCTCTATCTCTATCCCCATCCGCGCCCGTGTAAAACGCAGCACTACCGCACAGCCACGCCTCCCCGCACCGCCGCGCGAGTAAGTAAACCCTTCGACGTCACCGTTCGCTTATACCTTACACCCCGATCACAGCAACGTAACCGGACCACAGCCACGGGCACGTTTCAGCCGCTCGCCCAGCAAGGCAAGGGAGAGAGGGGGGCGAGGGGCGAGGGGCGAGGGGCGAGGGGCGAGGGGCGAGGGGCAAGACATGAGGTGCAGGTCCGCGTGCGCGGACACCGAGGGCGGGCTCGCATCACCTCGCCTGAGGGATGGTAGTTGGTGGGAGGCTGCTGCATGCAGCGTGGTAGATGCATGGTGCAGCGTGGTTTGCAGCAAGGGTTGAGGAGGATGCAGCATCGGGGCCTCGGATCGACGGGGGGGGGGAGGGGTTTTGTTGGGGACGTCATCTTGTGAGCGTGTTGCGAGGTGAGAAGTGAGAGTGTGTGTGACCAAGTTTATTGAAGGGGTTCTTGGTAGGAGGTAAATTGGGAGTGTCAGCATGGGATCAAGGCTGGAGGAGCACATTTAAATTTACCGGAATACACCATGTGATGGATGTTAAATCCTTCGCTGATTCTCGGCATATCTTGAACACTACAAGAAGCGCGAAGCTCTGCACAGGGCGAATACCCTTCGATGAGCGTGATGCACTAAGGATAAGCAGGGAAAACGAAAATAAACAGGGTTGGAGATGGATATGCATTTCAATCATTTTATTCGTTGACAAACTTTTGTCGTCATAACGGAGTCTGAGGCCATCAAGGCATGAAAAGTGGCCATGTAGCACCCGTCATAATGAAAACAGCATCTCCCTTCTCAGCTTGCCAGTCTTGAACGTGGCGGGTGTAATTACCTCCATATACGCCGGTCTGGTCCAAGTGTAATCTCTGTACCTGTCCAACCAGTTTTTCATGTGGATCTTCCTATTCCATCACGGTAAATGCCGAATGACTCCTCGCTAATGACAAATGGAATAGAAGGAAAAAGGACTTCAAGGAAATGGAAGAAGAAAAGTGGCTCATGCTGAGGCATACACGGTGAGACGTGTGAGAACAGTCCAGTCTGCTGCACTGAGTGAACCATTTTGAGACCAAGTCTGAGAAGTCCGCCTCACTAGCAGCTATGGGGCGCACCAACCCATGCCAGTGTTTGCGAGACCAAGCGCAGTCGCAAGACGCTTGCCCTTTTCGTTGAGGCTAAGCACAGTACATTTCTTCTCAGCCCACCAATTCTCGAATGCGTTGACATCATCGGCGACAATGTTGGCAGTGCGCTTCGCCTCGTACCACTCAGTATCCACCTTGTGGCACTTGTGGCGGAGACGAGGGAGGGCCTCGGTACGCAAGTGTGAGAGCTCAGTCGCATAGTAGGCGTCGTGCGGCTCCAACGGCGTTGAGAAGGAGCGGTCACGGGGCCGACTATGCTCGTCGGGAAATCCGGGCTGGCCCAGGGAGATGGGAGAAACAGGAGACGTGGTTTGTGATAGAGAAAAGCCCGATGAAGTGACGGGGGAAGCGCATCCTGATTGGGAGGCAGGTGAGCCACCGGTCAGAGGTGATGAGAGGTCCGACTGGAATACACTACTAGCATTGCTGATGGTCCTGAACTTTGGGGGCGGAAGATCATCGAGGTTGACCAACAGCTCATCGACGGGGGCCTTGTGGTTTGGGCGGCCACTATCAAGACGCTCCGTGTGCTTATCGAGGCGCTCAAAACCTGCCTTCGTTAGCCTCTAGTCCATGCTGTTCGCAAATGTGGCAGCCCCCAAAAATATCGCGCAATGGGTAGCCAATTGGAAAATACGCGCAGGTGACACGAGGGATATTGCAACGTACCAGTCAGAACAGCGGCACCAGAATGCTGCACTGCAGCAAGAGATGACTGGAGCTCGGCGGGAAGGCGGTCCCAGAGCTCCTGCGGAAGGTACCAGGTGGAGAGGTGAGCTGGATCATAGCTGAAAGCATCGCCATCCTTTGGGCAAGCAGTGCGGGGTGAGTCGAGGTGAGAGGAGGAGCGGGAGAGCGGCGAAGCGAAGCTCTTGCGGCTAGAGCTGCGTCGATTGCGAGGTTGAGCGGGGTCGTGATAGATGGGGTTGGCCGACTGTGGAGTCGCCATGGCCGAGGTGAGCAACGTTGACTAGGTATGTGTAGGGAGGTTGCTCAAAGGAGTGTCAAGGTTAAAGTGAGCGGCTTGTGGCAGGTTGGGCTTTGTTTGTCGAAGGAGGGTGGATGGGGTTATTTGTAGTGAGGGAAAGTAAAGTTTCAGATAAGAGGGAGAGAGAACGTCTGTGTGTGGGTGGGTGGAGGCCAGAGGGGTGAATGGATCGCAGCGGTGGCTAGTGATCGAGAAAGATGGCGGAGTAAACAGGAATAGGGTGGAGACGGCAGGGGTGAAGGGGTGGGTATACGGGTGATTTGGCAAGTGCTGCTAATTGCTGATGGGAATTGGGCACTTTCCCATGCCTGACGTAGCTTCTCCGTCAATTGACTCTGGGAAAGTGAGAGTGGACGCGAGGGTCGCGCGCAGTGAAGGCCTGCTGTTGGTCAGACAAAGCATGGCACTGGCCAAGACGCAACCGCCAGCGTCGACTGAGGACGCGGCTTTCTGAGTAGAACGTCCGAACAATGGGCTCGGTACAGGGATTGAAGATTGTCCAACTACTCGGTTTTGCTGCCCAGTTTCCTGCACAGCGGCTTGCGACACCGTGAGCAGGCATGCATGACCGTCCCAAACGGTGAGGGTGCAGCTCGGCATCACGGCCATGCAAGGCAGGACTGAGGCCTCCGGGTCCAGACCACGCGCGCGTGGAGTGAGTGCAGACTGGGGAAGGAAAATGCGCACCTACCCGCTACGTCAGAGAGTCGTCGTTGCTCCGCCCGGAATTAGCCGGGCCCGGTTCGGGAAGGCGCAAACAGGGCTCGGAATGCCGAAAGCAGCCTGACGCGACTTTTTTTTTTGTCTTTTGGGCTGGCGCAGGTCCAACCGGTTTCTGGATGCAGTGAGTTGGGCTGATGGTTCCGTTGGACTGGGTGGGATTGGATGGGCTCCGATGAAGGACTGGGTTTTTTTCTGAGCTGCACACGTACCTGGAATGCTCCAGTCTGCTGTATGGTAACTGCCTGTCAATGCGCCATCGACCGAGAGATAGAGCGATAGAGAGAGAGAGAGAGAGTCAAACCTCAATCGAGAATGTTGGTATATGCAGATAATGGGAAAAACAAGTGCTGCTGCCTGGGAGCCCCGTGCGCGCGGGAGTTTGCAACCTTTTATGGCAGTCCTATGTTCACGTCTTCATTGTTTCCCGCCACCCATGGTCCCATTGCACGTGTGTTTGTGGTTTGCATGCCGTAACTTCGCCCAGGCGAGAGTCGGTCCGTATAGCCGCTCAAATCAAAGGCTGAGGAACATGATGCAACAGACAAACAGCAGACTAACACAAGCGACACATCTCGATTGCGTTGCAGCTGCTACAAGTCGTACATGTCCTCGACCACCACTGCCATAGCCTTTGCTGGTTGCTTGTTGGGGCCACTGTTGACGTTTCGTCTGAGCCACGCTCCCGCCAACATCACTTCAAGAACGGGCTGGTATCTGTCCCAACAACTTTCTCATTCGTCGTAAATCGCGCTCAACACTGCTCTAGGCATGCTACCACCGTCTTTTGGGCACCACGTACCTTTTGCCCAATGTATCACTCCAGCCTGTTGTGTCATCTGTTAGCATGGACACACAAACTCGGCCATGTCGCAAACCTTTGTATCAAATGTATCCCCGAGGCCGTCTCCACGATGTCGCTCACTTCGCCTTTCTTGAGGGCGAATGCGGCCTGCTCGAATTCCTTTTGCATGTCTCCCTTGCCGAAGAAGCCCCTATAAAGTGTTAGTGGTGCCGTCGATGCGCCAATCACGACAGTGCTCACAAGTCGCCTCCTTTCCGGGCGCTGCTACAATCTGACTCGGTCGTGGCCAGCTCAGAGAGCGACTTGGCGTTGGCATCCCCTGTTCCTTCCTCATATGCCTTGATCTGTTCGTGGTAACCACGGATCAAGTCGCGGGCTTCCTCCTGCGAGCGCGTGATCTTGGGTTCCCGCCAACTAGCTGGGCGCCTGCTGTCGCGGTGCTTGACGAGGAGATGGGCGGCTCTGATTTTGCCCTCAGTTGGTGCAGAGCCGGCCGGTGCAACGCCCTTGGAGCTGTGGTGGGCCGCCATGTAATTCTTCAGTGCCTCCGAGTCTGTTCCCGCTGGGGGCTCCCATCTGGAGTCTTTTGTCTGAGCGTGAAAGTAGTATGGCAGGTTTTTTGTGTTGGAGCGGCGCACTTCCCACCCGTCGGGGAGACCAGTTTCACTAGAAGACTGCAAGGAGGGTCAGCGAACTGGAAGCGGGTGGTGCACGGGGTTGTTGGTGTAGCTTACCATTGTGGCTGCCTGGGTATGGAACGAATCAATGGATGCTGTGCGATAATGTCCAAGGAGATGCAGGTGGTGGGATGGTTGTAGAAAATTTGGCTGAGGTAGAACTGACGTTGCCGCGAGGTCCTGGTTCACCGGCAGCGGTTGAGGCGATCGGCGCAAGCTTGGATGCGGGGGTGCTTGGTAAACAAAGCTGACCTGCGTTCTTGGCGGCAACCAGCCCGTGTTGCCTTTCGCTCATCCACTATCGCGCAAACTTCGCGACCACCCAAATAGCGCCCTCAAAGCACCGCACACCTCACCTACCCCGACTAGCCTCCACGCGCATTCAATATGTCGTCTCCAGCCGCAGAAATGGACGGCCCCAAGGGCGGGAAAGAGCCCATTCTCTTCCGCTTCTGCTCTGAATGGTGACTATAGTCCGTGTCTTGGGCAGGCGAAACCATTAACCCGAAGCAGCTCGAATCTATTGTTCCCCCGCGAAGACAAGTCCGAGAACAAACTTCTCTTTGCGTGTCGCACATGCTCCTTCACTGAAGAGGCGCCCTCGTCCTGCGTCATGCGCCACGAAATCGCCTCGACGGTGGGAGCTACGGCTGGTGTCACAGCGGAGGTTGCACAGGATCCCACGGTTGGTCTCTCCCACTCCCGTTCGCAATCCGCTCTCTCAGAAGAGTTTCCGTGCTGCACCATGTGCGGCATGCCCATCATGTGTGTGGAATGCGGTGAAGAGTCGGCCCCAGGCTTTATGCTCGAAGCCGAAGACGAGCAGCCACCGCCACCCACTCCACAAGAGGACTACGAAGACTATTACGACTTTGATGAGGGTATGGAGGATGGAGATGAGAATGCAAACTCTTGAGCACCCTTGCGTACAGTTGCTGCGTACAGTCACTTGCTGCGTACAGTCACTTGCTGCTACTGCTACTTGCTGCTACTGCTACTGCCTGCTACTGCTACTGCCTGCTACTGCTACTGCTACTGCTACTTGCTGAGCCTCCTGGCTGACTGTGCCTGCGTCTAGTTACCTAGGGTGCAGAAGCAGTGCACAGAATGCGGCGAGAACGAGGCTGTCTTCTTCCAGTCCCAGCAGCGTACCGCCGACACGGGCATGGTGAGATTGGCCCTATCCTCTTGCCTGGTTTGGCTAACACATGCTTAGGCGCTCTACTATGTGTGCTGCGGTTGCGGTCACGTCTCGCGACCCAGCGACACCAAAGATGATTGACGAACGATGACGACATGGCATTGGGCAGGCGTTTGATCTTTGCGTATTTATTGCATGGAGTTCTGGAAAAATAGACCTTCTCATACCCACGGGTATTGTACAGTGGCTTACACATATGTTACAATGTCCTTGCGCTTCATAGACTCCTAAAAATGCATCATTCCCCCGCGCATTTCATCTCTCATACGTGCATTGGTGCCAGCGACAATATTTTTGACCACTGCTTTTGCCTCAGTTCTGCTGCCACGACGCCACTGACTCTCGATCCGATGGGTTCGCCAGCCTTGTTGATCAACACGCAGGCATTGTCGTCGAACTTGACGACGCTTCCATCCGGCCGCTGCCACTTCTTGGCCGTCCGCACTACCACCGCGTGTCGCACATCGCCTCGTCGCACCTTGTTGGCAGCGCTGATGGAGACGCTGTTGCCCGTCTCGGGCCCGAAGTTTCGCTGCTTCTTCACGACAACGACTATGCGGTCACCTGCGTCTTGTCAGCCACGGGGCCTCCTTCCACGTCGCGCTCCCATGTCTTCGTGCGTACCAACTTTGGCGGGCCGCTTCGAGCGCAGGACGTTGACACACTCGACTATGGCGGCGCCGGAGTTGTCGATGCAATTTACGAGGGTCTAGAATGCGGCGCATGAGCGGCTGTTTCGCTGCGGCTGGACATGGGGAGTGCGAACCTTTAGCTGAATCATGGTATCCGCCGTGATCCGGACTGGTGCAGGGTGTCGGCCTACTGAGGTGCAGCCTCTCTGCTGCTTTGTTGCGCTGGCAATCGTACTTGAACACAAGTTTGCAAAGAGCAAGTGTCGTCGGACCACAAGCGGCGTTTCTCCGCGGCCAGCCTTCCTAGCGTTCTCGCTTGCACCTCGATCCCAAAGGCAGGGGGCCCGCTGCAAGGCCCCGTTACCAACCCAAGTCAGCCCAGCCTTGTCTGACCGCGACTCTGCGCCATTTCAGTATCGTTCCTAACTTCGGCCCCAGTGCGGCGTCGCTCCTTCCTCTGCGTTGCTGTTGTCTCCTGTCCCTCCTTCTTTCCTTTGATGCGCTGCTGTTGCTACTCTGCTAACCGCCCGGTGAATCCTGCAGTCGCGCTCTTTCCGCATTCACCTCATACGTCACGCCAGCCACCCCTATCAAACACTGCCGGCTCTCGCCCACCTGCGATACGCGCGACACACGGCTAATTGCACTGCGGATCTCGTCGGGCTCGTCTGCCGCTGCCCGCGCAATCATGGCGCCCTCGAGCAGGGAGAAAAGGGGCGGGCTGACGCTGGAGACTCTGGCTTCGTATGACGACGTAATCACAGATGCGCTGGTCGACAAGGTAGGATGCCCCTCCGTGCAAGCGCGACGCCAGAACCCCAATGCATCTACGAGCTTCTGAACTAACCAACACGCGCTCAGGTGTACTACTGGACAGTCATTCGTAAGAACCGGGGAGGCCGCTTCACTGCGTCGCGTGGCCTACACGAGGAAGACATTGCCGACATCATCCGGCAAAATGTCATCTGGGACAAGGATCCCGTCGAAGCCGTGCAAAAGCTGCTGCAGCTGACGGGAATGCGCAAATTCATGGCCGGTCTGAAGGACGAGCGAGACCAGGAGCATTTCAAGCGTCATCTCCGGAGATACGTCAACATCTACATGCCGGACTGCCCGTTTGAGGTCACCACCACCAATCGCTACACAATCACCGACCACGAAGCGTCGATTACGGCGCGGCGCGACATCAACCCACGCGAGGAGATCAAGTACTTGACCGGCGTTCAGGTCGCCATGACTGAAGAGCAAGAGAAGACGCTGGAGCTGGCGCGCAAGGACTTCAGCCTCGTCATTTCGAGCCGGAAGAAGACGCGCTCGTTGTTTCTGGGACCGGCACGCTTCGCAAATCACGACTGCGACCCAAATGCAAAGCTCTCGACGAAAGGCTACGACGGAATGCAGATTGTTGCGGTGAAGCCCATCATCGAAGGGGACGAAATCACTGTATCTTATGGTGACGACTACTTTGGCGATGACAATGAGGAGTGTCTATGTCAAACATGCGAAAACAAATTGCAAAATGGCTGGGCGCCTATGAAACGGGTGGAGGACAGCGATGATGACGACGACGCAGAGGATGAGGATGCTGATCAGACCATCGGGCCGCAGACGGAAGATGCGACTCAAGACATGCAATCCCTCAGAAAGAGACGGCGTGATTCGACAGGTGAAGAAGTGTCGCACGACTCGATGCCTTCCTCCAAGCGCGTCAGGATTGAGCAAAAAATCTCTTCCAACAAGCGACGCACGTCGGATGCTTTGCACAAAGCGACTCTGAAGAAAGCGCACAGTACCTCGTCATTGAGACAAGAGGTGCCCGTGTCCAGCATCGAAGATGCCACGAGCAATCTATCCGCATCACCACAGATCTCCCGAGAGATTCGCAACCAGCAGCGTGACGGACTTCTTACTGTGAGCTTGGATGAAACCAGCTCATCCCGAGAAACTACCCCTCAATCACCGCTAACAGCGGCATCGCCCAAATCTTCGCAGTCTACCGACGCAACCTCGATCGACGAAGACCACCCGACAGACGCCAGTATTCCAAAGATCAAGGTCGATCCCGAAACGCTTCACAATGAGAAGCCAACTTTGGGAGTAGCCACAGTGAAGGAGGAGGTCAGTACGGCAACGGTAAACGCCCCGTGGCCCTCCCCGCCAGCAGACAACGACTACATGTCAGATCTCAGCGAACTTTCTGAGAGTTTCGAATTTGACAGTGAGAACGAACAGATCGTTAAGCGCAAACCTCGCCCCACCCTACGCACTACGCGCTCAAAGGCTAAGAATGAAGTTCACAATCGTATCGGAACGCCAATCTCCGCCGACACCGACGACGACGCAGAGTATGTCGAAAACGAGCGTAAACCTGGCGATTACATGACGAGCACTTCGCTTTTGAGTGCCAAGTACAGTAAGTGGGTCGAATGTCAAACTTGCGAAAACGAATTCGTCCAACAAGATGGCTACAACACCCGCAAAGAATGTCCACGATGCGAACGCCACTCAAAGCTTTACGGGTTTCCGTGGCCCAAGACGGAGAGAGAAGGCAAGCACGACAAGGAGGAGCGAATTCGTGATCACCGTACCGTCCATCGTTTCGTAGATCCAGACGAGGAGCGTCAGTTGAAGCGTGATAAAACGAAAAAGGTCATGAAGGACCATATTAAAGAGCGTTTCTCGACTCCAACAAGTGGGAGGGACAGCATGAGCATGAGTGTCGAGGTAGACAGTGGACGTCGTAGGCGCAGAGTCAGGAAGACGATGTAGAATATCAGTCTCTCAAAATTTGACGTGGAGAAGATAAGAACGCAAAGGATTGTCTTCATTTCCCCACATCAGGTCAACACATATCTCGGTAAGTGAGCATATGACACGGTCTAGCATCGGTTTAGCATCACGGTTGCATGAATGAGGGGCACTTTGCCCTCCCTGGAGTTTGGCTGCATCGAAACTGGCAATGTGGACTTTTGCCTGAACGGATACTCGGGGGCTGCATGGAGTTTTGGAGGCAGCGAGCATTTTGATTTGTTTCTTACCCATTTTCCGGATGCAACATCCTCTACCTTTTGTTTTATTGAACATCTACTACCTTTTTGGGGGAGTTATTCTCTGCATAATCACGTAATCGGCGTATGCCTACCGATCTATCTACCTACGTCGTAGGATGCAACATAACTTTTGTACGATATCAGGACATGAGAGATGAGAGATGTAGATGAGCTAAGCACGGAAAAAACCTCGATGATTAATTCAACATTTTAATCGTTATCAAAGTCTACACGAGAATAGTGGTCGAACAAAGGTGCACAAGGATGACTCGCGCATGTTCTAGGTTTGCACATATTGATCATCGTAAACACTTCTCTGGATCGACAGCGAGATCTAGATACTCATTTGTCTGACTGAGCACAGTTAATGGCTCATAGCATACTGTATCCAATGGTACCTCCGGACGGTATTCGCGCTTCGACTCTACCGCAGAGCACAGCGACCCCGATTCGTCAATCAAACACCATCACTTCACCCCATCATAAAACTTCTTATCAGCCTCCAGCCCCTCATACGTCGACTCCGTCCCCTCAAACGCATTCCTCAAATACACGCTCCGGAACTTCCCCACCCGCTCATCTCTCGCCTCAAACACCAGATCATCCGGGTCGTGGATCTCGATCTTCTGGTCGACGTGCACGCCCTGGTCCTCGGCGTGCACGTTGATCAGCCCCGGGATCGCCATCGTGTGCTTCATGCGCTGCTGCACTGACGCGCTGTCCGGCGAGTGGAAGATGAAGTAGAGGAGCTGCGTTGTGGGGTGGTGGAAGAATGTGAAGCTGGGGGTCGTGGTGGGGAGGAGTGCGGCGATGGCTTCGGGTGAGATGTCGGCTTTGGCGAAGCCTAGTTGCAGGGTTTCGGTGGGGATGTCGACGAACTGGGTTGTTAGTGATGGGCAGTTTTAGTGCAGATGGGGTGTCGTACAATTTGTATGGCAGTTCCGGGGGTGTCTAGTTTCTTCAGTGCGTCCAAAGCCTCGGGCGATATCTTGTTCTTCATCCGGCGGTCACACAGGCGGCATTTGTTCTTCTTGTAGCCCAAATCCTTGACACCTGCATTCTCACTACCGTCCCGCTCGCATACTCCACAGTCATCATCACATCCAGTTCGAGTGGTAGCAGACTGAATATGACCATCCCTCTCCTCCCAGGACCGAGCATCAGTAATCTCACCAACCTCCTTGCAAATCAGCGAAAGGGAAAACTGCTCTTCCCCTAGCTCCTGGATAAGCTTCGATCTATGCTCGAGAAAGAGCGCTCGCTGAGTCTCTTTCGCAAGGTAAGGTACGAAGGTGATTACGAACAGCGACTGCTCGCGGCGCAGGATGACGTAGAGTGGAGTGCGGGGGTCGAGAAGGGCGTCAATTTCGTTGAGAGCAGTTTGAAAGGAACAGTCAGGGTGCTTTGGGCGAACCAGTGGTAAAGGTTCGATTTTGTCGCTTGCGAAACTGAGGAGTATGGCCAGGTACGATGGCTCGGTCTTGAATACTTGGAAGGCCGTGCGGACGGCAGGTGACAAGTCTGTGGATGAATGTTAGCAAAATTCTATATCGAGAGATTGGGATCTTACCGAATGAAGTCATTGTCTTTTCAAGTCAGAGTGTTGTTGCGCGAGGTTGGCCTATTTAGTTGGCGAGGTAGAAGCTGGTTTATATCTAGCGAGGTCTAGCGTGGCAGCACGAGGACAATGGAAGTCGTAGTTGGTGGCACCGATTCCCCGTTTCGTATTTCCTGTATATGTAATTAATCTTTTGAATAGTGAGATGTTATGTTGAAACTGGATATATGATTAGCATCAAGTTCGGTCTTTTTATAAAGGGCGGACTTCAGGTGCGGAATTCCGCACTATTGCGGAGCTAGGCAACCAGATAGTTCAGATGATGGAAAGATCCTATTCTCGCAAATTCTCCGCTATCAAGCATACTAACTATATGTTATAAAATTTCTAGACTTTTACTAGAATATTACAGCTTTTAGGTTATTAGAAAAGGGCCCTACTTTAATAGGATAGCTAGTCTTAGCTCTATTAGACCTACTCTGAGATACCTACCTATAATTATTATAATACTATTCTAATAAAAGTAGTTTTCTTTTTCTAATACTTTAAATATATATAAAAGTAGTTACTAAACCTACGTCTACTACTTAAGCTAGATTTTAACTTAAAGCTTTCTAATTAGTATTATTCAAAGTAAAGAGGTATTTTTCATTTAACTTAGATAAAAAGTAAAAAAGAAGAGCACTACTAAGTATATAAAGCCTTTACTACTTATATATCTAAAGTAAATTTTAAGGGATAACTAGTTCCTTAGTTTATATATACTGTAACGTATGGTTTCAGGCAATAGTACTTGCTTCACACTACAGATAATAGCGAAGGAATAGTTCTGTATTGCTGTAACTCAGCTATGGGAGAGAATAACACTTTTCGTCCCCGACTCCCCGCTCCGCGCAGTTGGCACAGGTTTTGAGCAGGTCCTTCGCGTTGCGCGCTAGCCCTCGAAAAGGCCTAGCGCAATCATACTGCAACACCCAGATTCAGATCCACGATACTTCGTTACATATACTAGTTAGTTTTATAAGTAATTTAAATATATTACTAACTTAACTATAAGCGTTAAACGTGCTCTTCTAATAGTGTTCCCTACCGCCTGTTTTTAAATTAAGCGTAAGCAACTGAGTGTGCAGCTCATTCAGTTTCTGCTGCTGCTATTTCTTGGTAATCTCATCCCTTGGATCCTTTTCGTGGCTCAATTCGACCTGAACATTAGCAAAAGTCTATATCGAGAGATTGGGATCTTACCGAATGAAGTCATTGTCTTTTCAAGTCAGAGTATTGTTGCGCGAGGTTGGCCTATTTACTTGGCGAGGTAGAAACTGGGCGAGGTCTAGCGATAGACTCTTACCCCAAGAGTGACCCCACTAAATTCTTCTTCGGCTTTCAAACCTGAGCGTTGACTGTTTTGGACTGATCTCTGACTAAGCTGTTATGATACCACGAGGATCAGCCTGAGCTGCTGGGATCAAAGGCAGATGCCTATAATCAGGCCAAACACGGTCATTCACCGCACTCCTAGCCACGTTTCAGAGCTCGTACTAGGACCTCTAGTCTCATGTTAGCCCCTTGTCGAGATTACGCTTGCCTTCGAATGAGCTAGACGATGCCACTATCTATGGATAAGATCGGTCTTTGTTTCGTAGCTGTTATTGCTGCCGAGTTTCTAGGCCAAACCTTACGTAACTTAGAGATAAGGACGTATATCTACTTGTCCTAGTTTGTGGCTTTGTATCAGCCCTTAACTAATTAGTTAGCAGATTCGGCGCGATCGAGACCTATTGGAGTACTCTAAAGTAGGGTAGCGAATAGGTTTAGGGTACCTAGCTATAGGTTAAGGTTATGTAACGTATAGTTTCAGGCTGCAGATTATTAGTTACTCAACGGCGGCCGACTGTGCAAACAAATTCGCATTCGGGGCTTATCTGGACTGGGGCCACGGGTTTTAAGGTACGTAGCGGATCAAAGTCATCGAGGAGGAGGACGCCGCAGCCTCATGTTGCTGTGCCACTGTCAATGCGCAAGGCTGCCTGTTGTGCCACATGCGCTGTCATTCCTGGCGCACGGTCAACGATGGCCGTGACACTTTCACCCCGAACACGAGCACCGTGTAAGACAAGTGCAAGACCTTAGTTTGAGTGTCCACTAGACCTCTCAATCACAAGCCTAAAATGCGGGTGCAAGGCGTCTGCAATCTACTCGCCACGCTATCGAAGCCTCCATGGACGAAGCCACTGAACTGGGACCTCCACATGACAATCGACAGCGAAGAACGCATTCCATTCCACTTATACATCACGTATGAAGATGCTCCACCCTGTACTTCATCGCAAGCCGCCCTGTTATCACACTTCAGCCAGCTTTCCACAGAGCTTCAACTGCGCGTCCTAGACTTCTGTTCTGCGCCTACGCTCTATCAGATGATGCACACATCCATGCTTCGCATCGAAGCTGCAAAACGGTTTTGGTCAGAACCGGATACATAATATCTCGTCGAGGCCCACTGGCTCTTTAGAGGTGGGCACTCAGGCTATACATGCTACGATCTGTCCTTTATGGCTTACGTGCAAAATGTGGAGATTGAGTACGACGTGCGCTCTGATGATAAGATAGCTCCTATTCGAGACGATGTATTAGAGCTTGATTACGACAAGGCCCGGGAGTTTTGGAGGACCTTTCGAATGAGATTTCCTCGCGCAAAACGGGTAGTTGTCAACAAGAATTGGGAATCGCTGACCATTCGATATCAAAACGATGAGCCTGTTGCCTGTTCTCTAAAGGTACTTGTCGAGACATGCCCAATTGACCTCGAGATTTCGGCTTTCGTACTGGTAGAGGTAAGCTCGGGTGGCGAAAAGCGGACTGCGCCTCCTGTTGCGAAGAATTGGCACAGAGCACTCTATCGTCTCGCAGATGATGGCGAATGGAGAAAAGTCACTACATCTGGTTTCGAACGCAAGACCGTTCTCATGCCTCCTAAAAGATTATATGGACTGGTTGGTGAATTCAAGGGACCCTTGCATGAACAAGAGAGGACCCAATTGCAACTAACAGGCCTCGGGGCTGTCGCAATCGAAGCTTTAGATCGACAATATTTCGGCAAGGAGAATCCTGAGCCATTTCATTGCCCTGCGCTTGGATGCGATGCCTACTCCGAAAAAGCTGGACAGTGGACGCAGCATGCCGCAGAGGCACATAGGGTTGACATGTTTATGGCACAACCTGAGATTCTACCTCGCGCATTACAACATGGTTTCGAAGAACGCAAGAACAATCTGACAAAAGAGGTGGAAGCAAGAAGAAGGAAGTTTAGGAAGATCTTTAACGATTGGAATAAGGAAGGGGGTAAGAAGAAACGGGAGCTAGAGCGGGGTTGGATTCATCAGTTGGATAACGACGAGGCATGGAACACAGGGGTGAAGGGAGCAGACAGTGAGCTCTGGGAACGATTCAATAATATGATGGATCCAACGTGGTGTGGATACTGACCAGAGGCCGGATAGTTCATATTAAAGCTATAGTTTTGCTTTCTAAAATAAACTAAAAATTACCTAAATAGGCCTAGTACAAGAGAAGTTATTGAGAAGAAAAGTTATTATCTATATATTTTGGTAGGGTCTTAGTATTTAAGCTGCTTGCTAGGGTAAGCCGCTTGCCTACAAAGTACTGTGAGGAGACCTTTGGACAGGAGCTTCAGGCATTGCTTGTTACTCCTTGCATCTTTGCGAAAATTAGCGTCGCTAAGTTAAGCCACGACATTCAGGGGTCAGCCACAAAGACTTCAGCTCATCGATCCCTTTGCAGGTACAGCCCGATTCTAGGCCCAAATGCTGTTTGGTAGGTAATTTTAAGCGAACAAAAAATGCCTAACGAGGTTAGACCAGCGCAAGCTGGCGATCCGAACGCGGCTTGTATCTGCGATCTAGACTGTAAAGGCTAGGAAATCTCGCTTCGGAGAATATGGCTCATATTAAAATAGGGTTAACTTTATCGTTGGCGTGTTTTCAAATTGTTGATGAGCTTGTTGTGTGACGAGGGATTACTCCCACGGGTCTCGTCATACGCAGATCAAATACTTCCGTTTCTCTGGCTAGTATTGAGATCTACTCTCTCATCACTTCAGTCGTTCGTTCTGCATTACTATCGCGGTATCTTTATAGTGCTATCACTCGTTCATCGCCAAGATACCTCTCTACACTCGTTATCATAATACCAAAGTAATACATTAATCAACTAGCCCAACAACGCTCAACATGCGTGCAGTCTTCTTGTGGGCCCTCACGGCTGTCTCTGCGCAGCAAGTCAGCACGACTGCAGGTTGTGGCGGAACTACCGGGCTCACCTGTTTGGGTTCGTCGTTCGGAAACTGCTGTAGCCAGTTGAGTCTCCACCTAACTCCTAACACGTCGCTCTACTATACTAATGCTGCCAAAGATACGGATACTGCGGCTCCACAGACGCGTATTGCGGCGTGGGCTGTCAGTCTGGCTTTGGCACTTGTACTATCTCTATCGGCCCCAGGGTATCTGTTGATGGCTCCTGTGGTGGTCCCAATGGGTATACGTGCATTGGCTCAGCGTCCGGTTCGTGCTGCTCGCAGTATGGCTATTGTGGCAGCACCGAGGTGTACTGTGGTAGTGGCTGCAATTCGGGCTTTGGAACCTGCCAAGGTTCTTCGTCTTCCGTCATATCGTCAACTGCCCGAACGAGCTCGAAGGCTTCTTCGACGTTCAGGACTTCTTCGACGTTCAGGACTTCTTCGACGTTCAGGACTTCTTCGATCAGGACTTCTTCAGTAAGATCGTCTTCGGTGAGATCGTCGACAACGAGGACCAGTTCGAATGCATCTTTGTTGACGAGAGCTTCTTCTGTTCGCTCGTCTAGTGTTCGCTCTTCGTCAAGCGTTCGATCTTCGACCTCTGCTCAGCCCTCGACTACTATTCGGTCCTCGTCTGCTACTCAGACTGCCCCTGCTGCAGGCTCAAGCACTCAATCCTCATCTTCAGCCGCTGTTTCATCAACTGCCAGTTCCGAAATCCCATCTTCCTCGTCATCTGTTGCATCGTCCAGTATTGGCTCAAGCACGGTTTCTTCGTCATTGGCTGCTGTATCATCTACCGAAGTCTCAAGCTCAGCATCCTCGTCTGTGGCCAGTGTTTCCTCTTCAGCTGTCTCATCCGCAGTTCAATCGTCGTCAAGTCCTACTCCCCCCTCTGGCCCAGTCTCTGTGGATGGCCAATGTGGTGCTACCAGAGGAGGTCAAACTTGTTTAGGTTCAGTTTTTGGTGACTGCTGCTCTGAGTACGGATATTGTGGATCTACCGAGATCTATTGCAACGCTGGGTGTCAAACGGGTTTCGGAAGGTGTAATGGCCAGCCACAGTCTAGTCAGCCTGTTTCTCCTTCTCCAAGTCCAACTCAGGCATCAAGCTCTTCGTCTTCCGCAGTCCAACCGTCGTTAACTCCTTCTCTAAGTTCAAGTCAGGCATCAAGCTCTTCGTTTTCCGCAGTTCAATCGTCGTCAAGTCCTACTCCCCCCTCTGGCCCAGTCTCTGTGGATGGCCAATGTGGTGCTACCGGAGGTCAAACCTGTTTAGGTTCAGTTTTTGGCGACTGCTGCTCCGAGTACGGATATTGTGGATCTACCGAGATCTATTGCAACGCTGGGTGTCAAACAACCTTCGGAAGGTGTGATAGCCAGTCGCCGGTTGTTCAACCTTCATCCTCTTCTCTAAGCTCTACTCCGGCATCAAGCACTTCTTCATCCGCAGTCGACTCATCGTCTGTAGCTTCTTCGACCTCAGTCTCTTCATCTCAACCGTTGTCCTCGACCGATGTTATATCGTCATCGACTTCTTTTAGTTCATCGTCATCACAGGGGGTTTCGTCAAGCTCAGTTGGGTTGTCCTCGTCAATCACTACCCCTACAAGCTCTTCAAGCGTAGCCTCGCCCTCCAGCATCGAAAGCCTGTCTTCTGTATTCTCCTCGATACTTGCGAGCTCCTCCCTCGCTGCCTCTCCGTCAATTAGCTCCCTTGTCTCGGAGTCCTCAACCCAAGTAGTGTTGTCTTCCACTTCGTCTTCGGGACAATTCAGCTCCTCTGGTCTCAGTACTCCCACTCCGACCCCAAGTGCTGGGGCATCGAACTTCTGTCTGCGAGTTCTCAATGCGAATGTAGGCACTTCAAATTACGTCCTGAAGTACGCTGGATCAAACCAGGACTACGCTCTACGCTCTCCTACTGGTTCCGGCACGACCGCCATATTCTCCCTGGACACTCAAGGTCATCTTATTGTCACAAGCTCTAGTCCTGATTACACCAACGCTGTCACAGTGTCCGGTACTGGCTCGATCCGCAGCTTCCGGCCGCAGCCCAACCCCCAATCGAGCTCATACGTTATCCCAGTGTGCACTATCAGACAAGATGTGCCAGGCTATACAGGCCGACAAGTGTTGAAATGCAGTGCAAGGATTGGTTCAACCGACTATACGGGATTCCGTAGCTACAGGACAAGTAGCACGGCTACTTCCGAAATCGTCTCAACCTCAGACTTGACAACCACTTCCACAAACAACTACGTTGTCGAATTGGGCCTCTTCACTGGTACTCAATGTAGCTCTTCATCTCTTCCAGCAATTAGCTCATCTTAATTATCATCTACCGTTGCCGTAAATGGTAGCATAGATTTAACTCTTTCTCTTAATTCTTACACCTTTTAGGCTTAATCTTCGTGTCTATACGTCTAGAATACTAGATACGAGGGTTTAGTTCTCTTATAATAGAGCATATTTGTAATATAGTAAATAAGATATATAGATATATTTATATACTAGGATTACTAATAGGTATACTTTTATATCCAAAGTTTACTTTTTGTCGGTTGGCTTTTACCTCTCTAGATGGCTACGCATCTGGTGGTACCAACAGAGCCGCACGCGCGTACGCTCAGGGGGGAGATGAAAGAGAGTTGTATTCCTTGACCTGGCCTCTCTCTCGTGCGAGAGAGAGACCTCTATATAGGCTGCCCAGGAGCCCCTGAGAGCCCCTGAGAGTCGGGCCGAATAGGTACAAGAATAAGCAGTTCACCTCGTACGGACACTTTTAAAATTATTAGCCAGTAGAAAAGTATAGTGTAGACTATATAGAACTACTCTCTAGTATTATAGACTTATATTTACTTACTCTAGTTATTAATTAAGTACTTTACTTAAATAACTACTTATTAATAACTGCTTATTTATATCTACTTATATATATCCTCTTATTTATATCCGCTTATTTATATCTACTTATTTATATCTACTTATTTATATCTACTTATTTATATCTACTTATTTATATCTACTTATTTATATCTACTTATTTATATCTACTTATTTATATCTACTTATTTATATCTACTTATTTATCTTATAGAAGCTAACTAGAATATACTACTAATATTAGTTATTTAATATATAGGCCGTCTGTCTAATATATCGCGCTACGGCCTAAACTTTGCAGTATTAGAAGGAGACGGTAGACAACTAGTTGAAATTAGTTACTAAGAGTAAGCGGAACCTAAGCGTACTAAGTTAGGGTGGTGCGAAGCTGATTAGAGGCTGAGTTATTTAAGACTAGGACGTTATTTTACTAAGAAACGGGTAATACGGCGCTAGCCGAATCGAGCGGGTACTGAGTGTTAGTTTTGGCCGACATATAGTTAGCGATATAAACTTATCCCAAAAGTGACTCAACCAAAGTCCACTTCCGCTTTCGAACCTGAGTTTCGACTGTGTTAAATTGATCGATGACCAAGGGCCTGTTTGGTTGGTAGCAGCTTATTTTTCCTCCGTTTCGGCGCATATAGTTTAGCGCCTGGTCTTAAAGAAATCAAGAAAGGCGCTAGAATTAAATGGAGACGCGCTGTTTCTTAAAGGGAGGGATGAAAATTAATAAGTTACTCCTCAAAACATTCCCACGCCTATTCTTCTTAAGCAAGAGCTCGTAAAACAACCAGCCTCAAAGTGTGGCTGGTCTCTGAGAATGTGGCTGGGCTCTAGGAAAGCGGCTAGGGAAGGCAGCTAGCGTCAGCAGAATTGAGTGCCGCCATCACCGACACCAAACATTTGTCCAGACGAAAGTTGTACTTTTGGTTTGTTCTGGCTGTGTTGCTCGGCCACAGCCGCTGGCCCTTGGTCGCGTTCTCGACCTTTTGCGCTACATTGTTTCATGGAACAATTTTGGCGAACTGTTGGACGACTTTGGACGAGATGGAAGACTTGTTTTTTTTTTCGTCAGGTAATGTATGTGTATTCATGGGCTTGTTCTTGCCTTGAAAGCCGGCGAGGAAAGTAGTACGTGGATGATGATATTTAATGGACGAACATCCTCTTAGTATTCCTTATACGTCTAATTCTATGCAGCTTTGGGGCGGAGTTAAAACCTCCATGCGGCGGGCTGAAGCTCTGCAGCCGCCGGCTTGGTTTAGGAAGGGGGAACGAGGACAGGATACCCAATACCCATGAAGCGTGGAGATGAGGTGCATCACGTGTCTTGATGAATCGCTCCCTTCATGATTACATCCAATGGCTGATAAAATCGTTTGGGTGCGCCAAACTATAGCGGCACAGTTGCGTACGTAGGAAACACTCGCCTGTTAAATGAATGTCAAGATCGGCGGCAGAGATTGGGTGATTGGCTACCTAGGTCTAAAAGACTACGGGCTATACGAAGTATGCTCTCAAGATGCAGAAAAAGTTGGTGCTGAGAGAGCACAGCTCATTTACCTTTTCACTCCAACAACATGACAAATTCTAGCTCAAGATCAAAAATATTTACGATAACGTGGGTTGTGTGGAAGTTGGTATGTGGTGTTCCGGGGACTTAACGTCCACCGCGTCACAATCCTTGGCAATCTCCAGCGCTGAACCCCTTCTCACCTTCCATGCATTGCCAACGCGACTAGATTTTTACTTTGGAGAAGTTTGCGAACCAAAAGGCTGCCTCATCGGCGGCAAGTATGGTTTCCCTATCGTTGTTGAGACTACACCACGCTCGCTCCAGCCAAATACCCTTTTACAAGTTCTCGGTACTATCGAGTCCACTGACGAGAGGATTTTCTCATCTTCCACAAGCCATGGATCCAGCATATGACAACGACAGGCACGAGTTTTTCCGATACACTTCCGGTCGGTGGCTCTGGAACGAAGAAGAGCAGCTGCGTGTACGGTACCGCCGATTCAACGTCCTGGAACTTCAAAACGCCGCCGTCAACGCCGTCGGATTGCGAAGCTGCATAAAAATATCCAAGATTGGCGAAGGCAACTTCAATAAGGTTTTTAAGTTGACAATGGACGACCAATCTGTGGTCATAGCGCGAATACCGCACCCGAATGCTGGCCCATCAACTGTCACAACTGCATCCGAGGTGGCAACAATGGATTTTGTATGCAAATGTCGCTTTGTTGTTCAATTTTGAGCTGAGATGTTGCAGGCGCATTCCGTTCTCGGCATTCCGGTACCTAAGGTATTGGGTTATAGCGCCGATGCCGCAAACCCTGTAGGATCAGAGTACATCCTGATGGAAGAAGCGAAGGGAGTACAGCTATCCAGTCTTTGGAACGACATGGAGATTGATGATCAAGCAATGATTGTGAAAAGCCTCATGGAGATCGATGCCAAATTCCTGGCCATTTCTCTAGATTGGTACACTTTTCTGGCTATCACTTTTGCACAATCGAACCGCTTACACCTCCAGATTTGGAGCAATCTTTTACGCAAAGGACATGCTGAACTACGATCCTGCCGAAGTTAGAGGCCAAGTCTCGGCGGCTGTTAAAGAGGATGTACGACGCCGGTTCGTCGTTGGTCCAACTGTCGAGAGAGAGTTCTGGGAGGACGAGAGGATACAAATGGCTCTCGATCGCGGCCCTTGTGAGTGTGAATCTGCCGCCGCCATCTCATCTAACCCGAACAAAGGGACTTCAGCAGCCGGATATACCGAGGCGATAGCTCATCGCGAGATCCGATGGATCGAACGGTATGCGAATGCAAAGGTGCCTCCGGTTCCTTTGTCGACATCTGACGCCCAGAAGTTGCCCAAGGCGCACATCGACCTGTTGAAAAAATACCTCAGTGTGGTAGGCAAACTCCTCCCAAACGAAGAGGACCTGCTCCTGCCGACGCTGTGGCACCGCGACCTCCACAGAGGCAATGTGTTTGTTCATGAAGGCCAAGTTTCCAGCATCATCGATTGGCAGTCCGTCTGGGTTGGCCCCAGAAATCTTCGCGCCCGCACGCCCCAGCTCGTCGATTACAACGGAGAGATCCAGACGAAGCTGCCAGAAAACTTCAAAGAGCTGGAATCGGAAGAGAAGGATCAAATGCGGGAAGCGGTCCGCCGATCCATACTATTATATATTTACGAAACTTCGACGGCCAAGCGCAATCCTTCGCTGTACAAAGTCATGCGCTATTCCAATGGTAAGACGTTAGAGCAGCTCATCGAGTTTGCCCACAACTCGTGGGATGGAGACATTCTACCGTTTCGAGAGGTTCTCATACGAATCCAAAGGTTTGCCTCGGTCACGTAGGGAATGGCCAACTTTCTGACACAAACCTAGGGATTGGCATCTTATCAACGAGATATCAACCTGTCCGTATCACTTTTCCAGCGAAGAAATCGCCCAGCACCGGAGGGACGGCGAGGGATTCAACGAAAACGCCGACTTTTGGGACAATCTCGAAGGCCGCATTCATCGAAGCGGATACACGTCGCACGAAAATTTTCAAGACGCGGTAGCCTACTTCTCGGAGCTACGAAGGGTCGGGTTAGAGACACTAGTTGGGAAAGAACGTGAGACTTTTGAGCTGCAGACAAGATGGATGCTTGAACACTCAGAGGGCAATAGATGAATTTAACTCCTATCATCGCGAATCTATAAGGTACCCTCACTGCGACAACCAAAAGTCGCACCAGTCTACCATAGCCTTCAGGATGTGCTCTTTGGTGTATCATCCATACGGGTTGTAGGTTTTGCCCCTCAAGGCGAAGCCGTAGGCGACGCTAAGGTAGAGCTAGAACTGGTTCTTCTCAGCGTCCATAATATCGACCTCCCTGTTGCGATTTTGTCACACGACTAAGATCTAAAGATCCAAGCAGAGATCCAACTTCTCTTCTATATCAAATCATTATCCAGCACTACGCTAGCCTAAGTCATCTGCTCGAGTCAGGACGCATGCTCTTTTCATAACTCTTTTATTCTTGCAGATAGAAAGTGTCCAAGAGACACTCTTACTAACCCATGCATTATTTGTTATTGTCCTAATAATACTAATTACTAAAACTAAGATGAAATGCTTTAGAGAGTTTAAGTCTCGCATAGAATTGTTAGGGCACTCTTTCTCCACAAAGCTCTTGTATCAGTTAATAGTATCCTCCACGACAGAATTGATAAACTAACTGATCTTATTAGTCAAGCTTCTGTTGATTCCATTTCAACGTTTCTTTCTGAAGGGGTCACAAGATCCAATTCCCGTTTATACACAAAGGTCTATCTTTCGCCTTTGCGCATTGAATGAAGTCCTTTTTCCCTTTAAGGATATTAAGGTATGTGGAGCAAAGTAAGTGCGAGGGCAGCGCAAAGAGCATGATCCGACGCTAGCTAGGTATGGACTTCTTATTTCTTTACTCCTCATTGCTTACATATCCAAAGTGAGTTTCAAGGGGTAACTAGTTCCTTGGTCCGCATATACCAGTTGGTTCCACGAGCAATTCAAATATATCACCACCTCGACCACAAGCATTAAACGTGCTCTTCCAATAGACTTCCTTACCACCTGTCTTCGAATCAAGCGTAAGCAACTGAGTGTGCAGCTCGCTTAATTTCTGCTGCTGCCATTTTTTGGTAATATCATCCCTCGGATCCTTTTCGAGGCTCAATTCGACTTGAACGCTGATCGCAGCTCGATTCGCCGCCGTAAGCGTGGTGTATACTTGATTTCGTGGGAATTGATGATATGCGCGGATTAAAGGTTGAGATATCTCAGGACTTGCGCTGTCGGAGCTTTCCGGCGGTATAGGAACCAACTTGACGAGCCGAACGATGTATGCCGTCTTCGAGACATAGGGTTTGAGTTTCATGGTCTGGGGAGTCTGATTTGCATACTTTGACACATAGTTGCGCTCTACCCAGACCTTTATGTGGGATTTCTGCTCTGAATAATCGAACGGGAAAAAAACCCCAAGAAACGTGGAACAATCATGTTCATTTTGTTTACTGCTCCATTCAGAACATTGATATTGAAAATTCCAAATATTTTGAGATCTTGCAGTCTGGAAAAGTTTTTCAGCTTGAGTATTAGCTTCGTCGAGGTCGGTGTAGGGGTGTACGATGATCTCCGAAGACGCCACATCGTCCTCGTTCTGCTCATTAGACCAGACTTTCTGAAACACAGAGTACTCAAAGTACGCCTCTGCACCTTCTAAGGTTCCGGAAGAGGTGGGAAGGGGTAAGTTCCCCAGACGATTGCTCTCAGAAATTGCTGGATTGCTCGCAAATGGGGAAACATTTACCCTAGGTGACATCGCAGAAGTGGAACGCTCCCAGTCTTTTTCATGCATGCTTGTAGGCGTCACTTTATGGGAATCCAACAAATTTGCGCCAGTACTCAAGATACTGTTTACTCCAGCGAGTGGCTGTATAGTTGATGAGAACTGTCTAGTGGTCATGAGAGGCTTTCGGGCACGTAGATCATTACCACTGAGCCCACCAGTAATGTCTCCAAGCTTTCGATTTCTAATGGCTTTCGTGCCCTGGATCATTTCAGATTTAGAAGCTTTAGCGCACGCTGCCTTGTTTTCCAATAGCGGCGCATGTTTAGTTAGGACTGCAGTCTGCTTTTGCTGATACTGAGACGCGTTGGGCCTGGAAGATGGCGAGTCAGCTGTGGCAGCCTCTGCTAAGATTTGAGCTCAGATTAGCGTCTGTTTGGTTGGAAGTAAACCATTTTGTTTGATAATAGATGAGGATAGAGGCCGACTTTGTTTTTGAACTATTGATACACACTCAGGCTGGTCGTCCAGCGTCTTGCTCGATATGGCTGCTGATAGGTCACTGGATTCCTCAGGCGGCTTCTCTCTGGATACAGAAATTTGGGAGGGTGGGTTGGATAAGACGACTGCATTCTTTATCACTCTTGAAGCCGATAGAACTCTCTTGGGTTGAGCAGCCTCTGGAGTTCGTATGTTTGTAACCTGATGTGTGGGCTTCCTTTGTTGAAGCTTGGCGGTAGCAAAGTTTCCTGTACTAGCAATAGGCCCTTGGGGTAGCGCTGAACTGGCCTGCTTCGAGGTTGAAGCGTCGTATGGTCTGCTCAGACTTGTGGGCTCTGTCAAAACTGCGGCATTCTGTTGTAATTTATAGCTCCCCTCGCCGATTTGTAGGGAATTAATTGCATGCCTTTCGTTTACCGTGGCAGGACTGTGTCTTTGCTTGTGGAAGGAGTTCGGAGGATTATCCGCATGTCTAGACTGACCTGTTCGTGCGCTAAAAGTCAAGGAAGGATTTGTATTCTTGTTCAGGCCGAGGAGCATATTGGGGCGAGTCTTGTTGAGTTGTTTTATAAGCGGAGTTGCTGTGTCTGTTTTTGCAACGTAGCCATCCCGTACCTTCTGCTGAGGTTCAGTCGACGAGACTGCCAATACCAAACTGTCGGCTACTCTATCATCATGGTCATCGCACTCGCCTTCATCACTCTCATCACTGTCCAGAAGAAAGCCTCCTTTCGTCTTGGGTCGCTTAATGATCGCCATTGCGGCTGTTGGCGACGTCGGATATTGTCTTTTGATCGGCACGTCTGCTGTGATAGATTTGGCGGGGAACCCCCGGTTCGTAGCCATCTTAAGAGCTGTTGAGGAAGAGCTTCAATGCTTGTGTGATACCCAATAGATATCTTCTCAGAAGAAATGAATGCGATATGACCGCAGATACGTTGGCGCCTGAGGTTGACCTGACTTAGAACATTTGTCTTGTTTATCCACTTTTCCTTGATATTCTAGATATTGATTGAGATTAAACTTTGCATCGCTTTGGCTGTGAGCTTTACAGTCTCTTCTAGTTTAAAGTAAGAGCGGTGCTACGTTTTGTGTGCGTGAGAGTAGAGACCTGACGCTTATTGACATAATGCTCTCGTCGCAGGGGCGGATAAACGAGGTGAGAGAACTTCCTGCGGGTGCTTTTTGATGGGCTTGTACCTGATATTCAAGGCCTCAATTATCGTATAGCCATCTAGTGCGGACTGACCATTGCTCTTAGCGATTGGCCTCAATTCTGAGGTAATAAATTCTCGTATGTCTGTATTTCTTTTAAGCGGTTTAATTGATGCACAGGGCATGTCCTATAGGGATTAAAGCTTTCTCATGCCGCGTTTTGCAGAATCAAAGTGCGTCAAATGTGGAGCGAACTTTTAGCCTTGTTCTTCTGACTTCCCTCACTAATGTTGCAAAGCTGTGTCGAGATCTAGTCATGTCCAATACGCAAATGGAGCCAGGAAGGGAGACTTGGGGGGTAAGCAGTTGGATTTCTAGTAGTCTTGAGGCGGTTGAACAACACAATATGAAGGAGAGGATCAGCTTTCACCTGGATCGCCGGAGGCTAGGGGAGCAATGCCCAATTTATGAGTGATAGGGCTTTCATTCGAGCAAATCGCAAAAATAAAATAAAGAAATCCTAAATAGAGAAGCAAAACTAGACACTTATACCCTTTCTTCGTAAAGGCAGACAATCATAGGCCAAAGTATTTAAGCTTTCTAATTTACGTCATGATAGTGAAGTTTTCTAGCAGCGTCTAAGGCCCTGCAAATATACTGATGCGTAGCTATAGAACCAAGAAATCTTTGACCCTGGAAGACCTACGAAAGTCATTGACGCTAACTTGACAGGATGTTCAAGAACCATCACGACGTCGATGTTCGGGAAGTCCAGCTTAGTCATCCATATTAGCGCTGGGCCCACATTCCTTTGGTGGTGTAAATCCTCGTCTCAAATTTTGGGGTCCGTGTACTACCGATTTGAGCACTCGAAAGGCCTCTGTTTTGCAAACATGGAGGATGATGTGCATGCTATGAGTCTGCCAGTGCCTGAGAAGGTACTACGGGACCTGGCCAAGAATGTTGCGAAAGCGTTGCCCAACTTCGCAGAGACGGACCCTGCCAGCGGCGTGAAGTAAGGACGCAAAGTCCGTGAATTTTAAGTTGTCAGTTCGGGGCATCACTGACATAGGAGTAGAGAACTTCACAAAATCATTGCTCCTGTATTGGAAACTGCGGACCTACCGGAGTTGGAGACCGGACATCGGGCAGCTGCATCTAATGCCCTGTGCGCTATAATCGAGAGGGTTCAAGCATCCGGCACCGAATTCGTGCGTAATGCTATTCTGGACGACTCTATTTGGCGTAGAATCTTTGATATATATTTACAAAGATCTGGAGATGCCAAAGGCAAGTCCATGAGGCAGATACTTTTGCTACTCACGAGCGTCATAACGAAAGATCCAACTCCCCGAGCATATGAGCTTCGAACACAAGCTGCAGCCACCTTCTTGGCCATTATATGCCAACGGCAGGATCGAGTTAAAGTAAAGCCAGCTCTGCAAGGCTTAGCGCACTTTCTGCTTCGAGATGTAGTCTCCATCGAGCAGCTCGTTGAGCTATACGCCTCCTTGTTTGGCCCATCGAGCAGACAAATACAGCTGGCAACCTCACAGAGTGTGTTCAAAGCGTTTCTTGCGTGGGTGGTTCACCATGATACCGCACTATCGGCCGGCCACCTTATAAAGAACTTTCTTTTGCAGGCTCGTCGCCTTCCTAGCTATAGCGCTCAGGCGAATGAGAATACCATCTTGCCACTTTGGATTGAACCAGTTGTGCAAACGGTTCATGACTGGCCCGACCGAATGCAAGAATTCAGGACACACGTCTTCCCTCATTGCTTCCAGCCCGGCATCAACGAGTATATGCATTTCCTGTCATACCTGCATTTTGACATACATGTACAATCACTCCGACCTCTACCTGATCAACTCCATTCTGTTGTAGATTCTCGGAATGGTCTGGATGCGTCTGAAGAGTTTAAAATTCTGTTAACAACGATTGAGACTGGAAAAGAGCTTACCATTATACGAGACAATGGTAAGTTCAAGCCACCCGGTCCATTGTTCAAGCACATCTAACTCACATCCTCATCAGATTATAGACTCTGTAAGACTATCGAGATTCATGATGGAGCTATCTATCTCCCAGACCATGTCTTTGGAACTTGGATGCTGCATTCAGAGCCCGAAGTCAGACTAGCCGGCATGTTTCTTTCCGTATACTCGACATCCGTAACTAGGACTATTTCTAGCGGCGTGCTCCGCTCATTGAAGCATAACTTCATTCACCTGCACACGGACACCGACGCCAACTTCCGCCGAGAAGTTCATGGATACACACAAAAGCTTTTTGACCGACTCAGAGCAAGTACAGCGACTCTCTCAAAAGCTAAGACCAAACCTGGGACTTCAGAAAGCAGCCGACTCCCTTTCCCAAGAGAATGTTTAACATCAGAAACGCTACGTTTCGGGCACCCACAGCAAGATCCGCTCGCGGAGGCTCTGTCTTTTGTTGTTTGGTACATCCGCTTTCTTCAATGGGAAATGCGCTCGACCGCGTCCTACCAGAGACGCATCACAGCACTGCGTTCCCTGACCATAGTGTTACGTTCTGGAGTGGATCCAGGAGTGCCCTTTGCCTCCCTCTCTAAGTCAGCGCAGGGACAACTGAGTTGGGCGCATGGCCTTCAAATTGCAAACACCAAGCTGATCCGAGTCCTTCTTGACCTTATACTGGATCCATTCGACGATGTTCGGGATACAGCCATATCGGTATTGCAGTTGTGCTTGATAGCTTTGCCGCAGGTCCAGAAAGAGGCTGTAACGGCGACGTTTACTCGTTTCGTATCTCGAGCTGAAACGGCAATGTTGCGTACAGGCCGAGCAGACCAAGCAGATGGAGTCGCTCGTGCCTACGGTCTGATATTTTCGTTAGCTGGCGAGAGTCAGGCGGAACCTAACCGCTCACAATTTACTTCTAGGTTAAGACTATTTGAGCATCTCAAGGGACAGCTAGACAGTACCCTTGATGTAGCCCGCAACGATCTTTCTGAAGCTGTCAATGGTCGACCTGTTCATGGCATCTATGCTGCTATCAGATATATCATTGATCAGCCTAGTTTCTATGCAGAACTATTAGGTGAATCAAAAGAATCTTTTGAGAGATGGAGACAACTTCAACAAGACATTTTAACGAGCATCGAACTCCTTTGGTCATATATTCACCACGTTTTATGCGCTGATGCACCAGAAGGCCATGTTCCTGATGAACTGGAAGATGATGCTGGGCTTGATACCAAGGAAATTTTGAGCTATTCATGGAGAGGACTTAAAGAGGCTAGGTAGGCTCTGAACATCTGTCTGCAAGGAAGGCTCTGACCCATACAGCACACTTCTGCGAGTTATTATATCGAAAGCTCCTATAGGTCACAGTGATCATGGTGTTATCTCTTTGGAGCACTTCGAGAGACTTGGCCGGCTCTGTTTCATACAGCTTTTGGAGCTCCGCCATCGTGGCGCATTCTCAACAGTCTCTCAAACCTTTGCAGCATTTTGTCGTCGTTGCATATCGTCAGACATTTTAACGCTTCGTGCTCTGCCAGAGACATGGTATCAGGTATGCGGACTCGTATGGGTTGTGAAAACATGACTAAATGGCCTAGGAAACTCTTCTATCAATTCAAGACAAGGCAAATGCAATTACTCGAAGGTCTGCCGGTATACCAGCGCTCATGTCAGGCATCATGGCGGCAGAACCTTTACAGGGAGGCATTCTCTTCCCTCGCGCTATGAAAGACCTGATTGCGGAGGCCTCTGTCGAAGCCAGAAGCGAGAATATTGAGGAAAGCCGTTTGCCTCAAGTGCATGCACTCAACTGCATCAAAGAGATTTTCACAACTTCGAGACTTAGTGTCGCATCCGAGTCATACATTGGACAAGGCCTCGAACTTGCTGCCAGAACCCTCAATTCGAACGTGTGAGTACGCGAGAGGAGCTGAAAATTTACACTTATTGATAACTATTAGATGGCCTATTCGTAACTGCAGTCTAATGCTCTTCAAGGCCCTTATTGAGCGACTGCTGGGTAGCGATGAAGCCCAGGACTGGAAAGAGCGAGAACGTGGAAAGACATCTCGCTTCTCCTACGACAACTACCCGAGTTTGATCAAAATCCTCTTCGACCTCCTTGATCCCAAAGGAGCACTAAAACAGTCAATCGAAAGCACGCCCGACAGCAACTCGCCAATGGATCTTCATGGGGCTGAGGGAGTATTCCCAGGGCTCCAGATCCTACGCCAAGCAAAACCGCCGGATGCAGAGATTACTCCTATGGTAGATTCAGTAGAGAAGCTTCTCGCAAGTCCACATTGGCATCTACGAGACATGGCGGCCCGAACGGTAGTATCCTTGCGTTCCACGAATCAACTCTATGGTGCCGTTTTCAAACTACTCGAAACGACACCACAACCACACAATACTCAACATGGGACTTTATTGGTGACCAAATATATGATTAAGAAGCTTTTGCAGAATCCTGCACAACTTGGTAAGTTTCATCACCACATCCCTATCCCGACAAAGCCCCAAAGCTCACTTCTCGCAGCCTTGCAAGAATTCAACAGATTAATGGGAGAGCTCAGTCGATTCGCCCAAATCTGGTACATTCCCAGTGGCTGTCCTTTCATCAGATCCGTGTTTCTCGATATCGTCAGTCTATGTGGGATGAGCATGCTGCAAAGGACAAACAATTCTTCGATGCTCCATGACTGGCAAGATCTCACCGCTTCCGTCTTGACAGGATCGCAGTACGCTATCGGTATCAATAATCGTTCCGGAGCTGCACTACTCAGGGTATCTCTGGCACACGCATTCTTCGTCGATCGCGTCATAGTGCGAGACCAAAGCCTGGATATTACGAAGGCCACTGGGTACCAGAACATTGGCGATGCACTCACATTGTTAGCGGCCAAAGATCCAGACACCTGCTGCGCGGCTTTGGAGGCACTCGATGATATTCTGCAGCTAGAACACCCGAGTGATCTAGCAGTTCCTCCCTCAGTCATATTGGGAGGAATTTACCGGATTGTCCTGTTCACCACAGAACCAGAAGTTGTCTCAAAGGCACAAGCTGTCCTAGCAGGCAGTCTCACGAAGCCAGATGTCAAGTTGTGCTTTTTCAAAGAAGTTATAGTACAAGACGCTATGGACACCCTTCCCAAGCTCGAGGCTCAGTGTCTAGATGGTCCCCCTTCCAACATGCAGTCCGCCCTTCACCTGCTCGGCTTTTTCCTGGACTTCGTCTTTCACAACTACCCTGACCAACACAGTAACATTCTCAAAGCAAACGCACGGTACATTCGCCTCCTTCGGATGACTATAATCGACACGAATCCGTTCGACACGCGCTTTGCAGCTGTCCAATCACTCAGCGCCCTGTATCATATATGGGGTGCCAGTCTGGCATCTAAGAAAACTGGATCACTTATGCTCGCACTCGCCTTCATCCTCTATGACTTGCTCAACGACGATGATGACGAAATACGAGACGCAGCTGCGCTTGTAACCGCAAAATTCCTGCATGCACAAGGTCACAAAAACAGCAAAAACACAGTCCCCATCCTGATTACACAACATCTCGCAAACTTCCTCTGTACGACTTGCACCACCTCCCCATTTGCTGTGGCCCTGATCCACGAATCTCTCCGCCGCATCACTGCTACACCCTCCCCTGAACCACTCTTCGCTATTCCTTTTGCGCAAACACTAGCCGAAGAGCGCAAAGAAGACACAGCGCTCTTTGCTACTGAAAAGCAAAACTTATACAAAGACGACACGCTTGATGCTGTGCTGTGGAGTCGAATCTTGGCCAGCCAGCAGGGAAACCTCGTCCCCCAACGTCTACAGGAGGGTTTGGCGAGGTGGGTTCTCGACGGCCTCGCCGTCCTTACCACGACTGCAGAGAACGAGGTGGATGGGAGTTTAGGATGGAGCAGCAAGAGTGAGGTATTTACGCTGGGTATTCGCGCCATCTGTGCAGCGGAAGTCGTGCTCAAGTGGAGTGTCAGCGGTGGTGTCAACGGAGCATCGGTGAGAAGCAAGGTCATGCAGGCGCTAAGCACATTCGCAGATGCGGGTCAGAAGGCAGAAGTGCATGGGCTGTGGCTAGAGAAGGTGGAACGAGTGTTGGAGAAGGAGATTTTGAACACGTTGGGCAGAGTGAAGGGGAGCTTACCGGCGATTTGAATCTGATAGTATACAGAGATTTAGAGAGGAGAGAGGGATTTACAGGTAGACGGAGAGCAGCAACTAAAATCAAGAATGATGTTGGGAGAACAAAATGGGGTATTGAATTGCCACGAGCACACCTTTGCTATGATCTCTCCCGTCCCGTCTCATCCCATGCCGTCGATGAGTACTAGTCACATTATACGCCAGGACGCTCTTTCAATAATTCGACACTATCAAATTGTACAGTTGCCACTGGGCAAAGGTCAGAAGTGAAAGGAAAAGCCAGCTACTATCTAGCCTTCCGATACCGCCCCTGACTCATCTCCATCTTCAGCGCGTCCTGCTGATCCGGCAATGGGGCTCTCTTCCGTATGCTAGCCGGATCGTTACCTTGGCCTTGTCCGCCAACGGGGCCTCCATTCCCGTATCCTTGCTGTTGCTGTGGAGAAGGCGTCCATCCAGGTGGCGGTCCAGCGATACCAGCAGGCGGTGGTGGCGGCGGTGGGAACCCTGTAAACCCAGGTGGCGGCATGCCAGGTGGGAGAGGGGGCATTCCAGGTATACCCGGTGGCATGCCTGGTGGAAATGCGAAATTTGGAGGAGGAAAGGGTGGTTGACCATTTGCAATTGGAGGCATGGAACCATGGGGTATGGGAGGTGGTGGTAAAGCGCCAGACTGTATGAGCTGTGCTAGACGCGTGGGGTCCATGCCTGAGAAGGGCAGAGGTGGTCCGCCTGTGGTTGGTTGTGGTGGGAACGGTAGACCTGCTGGTAGCTGCAAAGGTAGAGCTGGAGCTGGAGCACCGCCGATGCCAGGCAGAGAGCTCGATGTGCCGTCTGGAGCAGCGTTGAGGCCGGGTAATGAGAGGCCAGGGGGTAGGAAGGGTAGTCCAGGGTTCTTTGATGGCAATTTCTGATCGACGAGACCTTCTGCCTCGTCCTCTGCTTCTTGCTCTTCCTCTTCTTGTTTTTGCCGTCTTCCCTGGCCCCGGTCATATGTTCCCTGAGCTTCAGCGGCTGCTTGGCCAATGTGGTAACGGTCGTTGATGTAGGTTGTATCGCCTGGTCGAGGACGAGTCCAAAAGCGTGTTACACGATCATTGGAGCCGGATGCTAGGATGTGGCCTAGGGGATGCCAGTCCATTGTCCATACCGTGAAATCGTGGGCGTACTGCATACTGTGTGCGGGATATATGGTTTGCGAGGGGGCGTTCTGCGAGTCGGCGGCGTCGTAGGGTGATATTGAGGGTGGTACGCCTGCGGGGGGATTTTGTTCGTCAAGTAGGTAGTGATGTATGCTGCCGTCGACGCCACCTGTTGAGAGGAGGTTCTTGTGCATGGGATGCCATGCCATTGTGATGATGTCCTTCTCGTGGCCTTTGAGGAGCAGGACGTCGCGCATCATTCGTAGGTCAAAGATGCGGGCTGTGTGATCACGGGCGCATGTTGCTAGCATGTTTCCTTGGACAGGCTCAAACATGGTTTTTGATATTGGGTTCTTATGTCCATGAAGAGTTGTGAGACATCGACCTGTCCGCGGATCCCAGAACTTGACTTGGTGATCCTTGGACCCTGACACCAGCAATCCCTTGTGAGGGTGCCAGTCGACCGACTTTACCTCCCACCCGTGCCCTGTCAGTGTGGATTCCTCGGTACTTGAGGCGAAATCCCAGATTTTCAGTGTGGTGTCGTCGGCGCAAGTGACAAATTTGGAGTCTGTTGGCGCTATGGCCAGCCCTCGAACTGCTTCCGTATGCGCTTGAATCTCCTTCACGTTGTTGAAATTTGTCTGCCAGTATTTGACGACGCCCGTCTGATCTGCAGAGAGCAGCCAGTCATCTGTGGATGTGTACTCAACAGCGCGGATAGCAGCTTCGTGTGCCTGCATGATCGTCTCAAAGTTGAAGCCCATGCCATTCCACAGTGTAAACTCGCCGCTCGTGGAACCTGTGAGCAGGCGGCGGCCCTCTGGCGTCCACTTGACTACATTGATGGGGTGTTTGACCTTGTTGAGCGACGAATGCACGGCTTTGGCAGGTATGGATTCGGCGGCGCTGGCGAGTCGCGAAGCAGGCGGTGCCATGTCTACGATGTAGCTTGCGCTGGGTCTCTCTGCCTCTGGCATAGGGATGTTCTTGTATCGCGGGCGCCTATTGCGCATCCATTGCACTGTGGTTGCGCCATAGTCGGTCACGGCTCCTGGAACAAGATGGTCAGCCTCAGTCGCAGAAGACTACGCGGGAGACGTGAGAGCGCTTCAGTGTGAAGCTCCTACTACACCAGCCACAATCTCTGCTCTTGCACGTCGCCGCATTGCATCGGCCTCGAGTCAAGTGGAGCACGCATGGCGAATGCATAGAGTAAAACAACAGTAACTATGCACTTACGCTTGGGTCGAGGTCTTGGGGGGCCCTCAAAATCCCGCTGGTGGTATTCCCGCTCCATGGTGGATGATTCCTGCCAGCCGGCTTGTTCAGAGCACTGGCATGGAAAGGGCGGCTGTCCGCGGTCTCTTGCTGGGCAGTCAATCCGAGACTGTCGCGAAAGCCATGGTGATGCACGTCGCCATTGTCCACCGTCGCGAAGCTCCAGCCAGGGTGGTCGCGCTTGGCGTCTCAAGCCACTCGTGGCCAGCCACAATTCACCCAACGGTCAACGGTTCATGCGTCCGCTGCATCACTCGCATATCCCCGCTGAGGGGCGATTCAACAGAAAACAGGCGCACCTCATATCTCTCCGCCCGTTGCGGCCGGACGATGGCCATGGCACGCCGGTTAATTCTCTTCTTGCGCCATGTCTTGACAGCCAAGTAGCTGCTTCCGTCCCCCAATCGCCGTTTTCGAGCATCATTCCAATTCCTCGCTCCCACAACCACCGACTGCAAACCTTCAAGTAGCCCGCCAGAACCGCAGGACCGACAGACACTTGGGAGCTGCACTGCAGCCCTTCAATCTATTTTGCCTCAATCCACCATGGCAACCCTCACCCAAATGGCGTCCGCCTCTGCCATCGACGTGCCTCGGTCCACGTCCTCGAGGTATCGTGGGAAGACGACTGAGCAGAAAGTCAACAGCACTACCCAGCGCATCCGCGATACCAAGTACCGACATGTCTTCGCTACCCATTCGCTTGCACGGACTTCGTGTCTGAGCCACGACGCAGAGCAGTCTCCCAGCTTCGTCGGCTTCAGGAATCTCATGATCCTGGTTCTCAGTATGCCATGTTCATCCGAAGTCAAATGTGCGATTTGCTAACAAATGCAGTTGTCTCCAACCTGCGTTTAATGATTGTAAACTGGCAAAAGGTTCGCTTCATCGCTCTTATCACATGGCCTCTTCTAATCGTCATAGTATGGCGTCCTTATCTGCATCAGCTGTCACGACTATCGACGCTCAGACGTCATTACCGGCTTGCTACTCTACCTCCTCGTTCCAGCCCACCTGTTCGTTACCTACTTGATCGAGCTCGCTGCAGCATGGCAGGCCGACAGAGCCTACCAGCGCATATCACAAGAAAAGGGCGAAGACACCCCAGCCAAGTACGCCGCAGCACTACGAAGCTTCAACTCGATTTGGTACATTGTCGCTTTCTTCCACAGCTTCAACGCAGTCGCAAACCTCTACATTGCCACCAAGTTCGTTTACTACGACATCTACCACCCAGGCATTGGCACTCTATGCGAGCTCCACGCCGTCATCGTTTTCCTCAAGTGTGCCTCGTATGCATTCACCAACCGCGATCTCCGCCACGCATATCTGCACCCGAAGCAGGCCGACCCGCTCCCTGAACTCTACAAAACTTGCCCATACCCACAGAACATCAACATGAAGAATCTCTGCTACTTCTGGTGGGCACCAACTCTCGTATACCAGCCCGTGTATCCTCGCACCGACAAGATTCGATGGGGCTTTGTCTTCAAGCGACTAGCCGAGGTCGCAGGTCTCAGCATTGTCATCTGGATTGCGTCCGCCCAGTATGCCGCGCCTCTACTCAAGAATTCGCTTGACAAGATCTTGACCCTCAATTTCACGTCCATTGCCGAGCGCGTTATGAAGTTGTCCACCATATCAGTCTTCTGCTGGCTGTGCGGCTTCTTTGCCCTGTTCCAATCCTCCCTGAATGCCCTTGCAGAGGTCATGAGGTTTGGCGATCGAGAGTTCTACGGGGACTGGTGGAACGTCAGCAGTATCCGCACGTACTGGACAACATGGAACAAGCCCGTGACCAACTTCATGCGCCGCCACATATACAGCCCGCTCGTTGGCCGTGGATGGCCTCCCGCTCTCGCTCAGATTTTCGTCTTCCTCTTCTCAGGCATACTGCATGAACTACTTGTTGGTGTCCCTACACACAACGTAATTGGCGTCGCTTTCATTGGAATGATGGTTCAGATCCCGCTCATTGCCCTCACCGACGTCATTCAGAAGGTCAAGTGGATTCAGGGCAAAGTTGCTGGAAACATGATCTTCTGGGTCAGTTTTTGCCTTGTTGGTCAACCATTGGCTGCTCTCTTGTACTTCTTCGCTTGGCAGGCAAAGTATGGCTCGGTATCAAAGCAGTTCCAGGAAAGTCCTGCTATGCACATATTTCATAGGCGATGAGACGGTAATGGTTTTTGACTGTGTTGCAAGATCAGTCGAGCTTTTCCTGACTTTTTGTCGTATATTCTTTGCACTATTGATGTAATGAAATTGTTCGACCTTGATCAATTAAATTTATAGTACATGATTCGCTATCATATTCTGTTGGGATCTCAACTCACAACCAGCAAGCATTCGCTTCAGCGTGTCACATCATACCAATGCGATCGTTCTCGTCCTATATTCACCCAAAAGACTTGCCTCCCCATTCATCAGTCCATGCACATATCCTGGACCAACAAGCCTATACACTTCCTCCTTTCCGCTCACACTCCGCAGCACAACTGGTAATTCACCACCTTCAAATATGCACACCAAGTCGCCCACTTGCGACTCCTCAGGCACCGCTCCGAAGAACTTCTTGTCTGTAACGCACAGGCGCCGATACCGCATTCGTCGACGAACATTGTCGTGGAAGTCACGAGCCAGGGCCCGCTGCTCTGGTGTTATCTCTGGCCCCGTATAGTGGCCAGACTGTCCGTCCTCGCGCTCACGGCTGCACACATGGAACGCTTCAAAGTGGCTTGTGTACGCTTGGGTAGCGGAGTTTTCCTGGAGCGTCATGCTGTTGCTTAGTGTGCGCCAGAGGATTTCTACAGCGCTGGATCGATCAGAGTAGGGTAACAGGGAGGTAGTTTTTCGGATCATGGCGTCGAGGAATTGTGCTGTTCGCGGGGCACTTGGTGAATCGTCGTCCTGTGCGGTGCTCTCCTTTGTAGCAGCACTAGGATCAGGGCCAGGACTGGTTGTGAAGTGTGGGCCTACAGGCTCGCTGAGGAAGTTTATTCTGTCGTATATACAACCTGCTACTTCCAATGCCGTGTCATTGACCACTTTCATGACGGGACGAGACCGCCCTGCTGCGCGGCTTGCCGTGCCGAATATCATTCCAGAAGTGCCGAAGCGCCATGTCGACCAATCTGGAACCCAGGAGGGCAAATCGAATGTTTTTGTTCCTAGGTTCCAATACAGAATATCGATGGGTTGGTGTAGCTGTATTATGCGGGCGGCAACTAATGTATACAGCGATTCGACAGAGCACTTGTAGTTGATGGGGATTTGGAGGGTATCAGCATCAGCAGCCAAACCGAGAAGAGAATACACTTTGTCTCTCGGATCCGATGCTTGCATTGGGTATGTCGACGAGAGAAGATTCAGGAGTGATGGAGCCTCTTTCCCCTCTTGAATCCGGTCGCGCATTCGAAAGAGCTTGAATAGACATTCACGCAACGACGCCGGATCTTCTTCTGAGCTGGGCAGCAAGTAGGCTGGCAAAGATCGGTTGAAGACGAGTAAAATGCTGACGGGGAGCAGATACCATTGCATCTTATACCGACCACACATAAGTATCAGATTCTTGTTGAGCAAAAATTCCTGCGCACACCAGCTCCGACCCGCCCAGCCTTTCAACACCAGTTTCTTGAACGCGATGCATCGAGCGTCTGACGCTGGTGGAATTTCTCGTGGGACTTGCGTCCCATCCCCTCCTTCGTCATCTGGAGGTGGTTGCAGCAAATGTGCAAGAAATTCAATCGCTATCCCTGTGTCTGCTTCTTCAGCACCGAGATACGTAATCACCCGCAAAGCATCTCGGTAGACAGATCCCATTATTGAAACCTGCTGCTGACGCTCTTCCAGGTCGTGCTGGTTGATACACAAGCCATCCGCCCATATGGTTCGATAGCCTGTTGCCTGATCCTCATGCCGCAAGTCGCCCAGCGCGGCGTGGAGAGAGCGAGTAACACAGATGCGAGTCAAGACGCCTTCTGTGCTGATAAAGATCTGATTCTCTTGTTCTGGGCTGCCCCATTCGTAGGAAAGCGCTTCATAAGCAGGGTGGGAGTCAAGATTGGCATGCTCGATTTCACCGATGATAGGTTCTGAGTCTTTCCCTGAGTACAGCTTGAACAGCCTTATTTGTCGAGGACCAGCCAGAGGAGTATATTCATATTCTGGGACAGGAGAACCTGTATGTGTGGAGGCGTTACTGGGATCGACCAGTGGCCGTGAATTAGTTTCCATCGTTTCATCCTCAGAGAGACACGCACTGCGTTGGTGAAGGTGCGGCTGATACATGACCATCACGTGCGTACTCACCCCGTTCAAGACTAGCGCTTAGTTCTGGCCCCCTTGAGCCTCTTGGAGTTATATTAATAGCGTAGAATCGGGATATATGGTGTCAGTATAGATTCAGCGAAGAAGATGAAGAATTCATGGTGGCCCTCGTACTACAATAATGCTCTCGGAAGTGTTTTCTATGAAGCCTATCCTCGACTATTACTAGCGTACACTTAAAGGCATAACTGCACCCCCATATTATTCTATCCCATGTATGTTCAACCTCGTAAAAGCCTAGTTACCTCGTCGTGGCTTTGTTTTTGAATGCTCCCACTATACAATATCACAGGCTATGTTTCTCTCAAGAGCCCGGCATCAGCAATATCTTTAATACAATTCACCTTGGCCAAATTTTCCCAAGTCGCCTTGCCCTCGACAAGCTCCACACCACGATTATACAACTCGTCGATGAAAGCCGGCGCAAAAGTGCCCGGACCCTTCACATCGTCTCTCTTCGCAGCATACTCGGCCGCAATTTCATAATGCAGTATCCCCGCAATCGCAGCATGTAGTTTATCCTCCTGGTTTGCGGCCAGGTATGCTGACAGCGTGGTGCCGAGTGTGCAGCCGCTTCCTGTAATCATGCCCAGGTATGCATGCCCGTTGGAGATGGTGTATGTTCGAATACCGTCACTGATAATATCCGTAGCGCCGGTCATGAGCACAATATTACGCTCGCGTGCTGCGATTTGGGAAACGATATATGTCCTCTGCTCTAGTGTAAAAAGCGAATCTCCGCTGTCGACGCCTCTTTGCTGCGAAGTATCTTCAAGTGTGAGGCCGGAAGCGCGTGCTACTTGCATGATTTCTCGCTCGTTCCCCTTGATGAGGTCAAAATACCCAACTCTCATCAAAGTCGCCAGTGCCTCTCTTCTTACACTGGTAGCTCCTGCGCCTACAGGGTCTAGAACAATCGGTCCACCAACGGCGTTGTACGCGGAAATGGCTTTCTGGTAGTTTAGCAACCCGTCAGGCGTTACGGTACCCATGTTCACTACGAGTGCACCGCCGAGTTTAGACAGATCGGTAGCTTCTTCGCCGTAGTTCGCCATGATGGGACTTGCGCCGATGGATAGGGCGACGTTGGCTGCGAAGTTTTGCACCACGAGGTTCGTCATGTTATGACTCAACGGTGATTTCTCGCGTACGTTTTTTGTTGCTTTGACGGCTTCTTTGAGTAGATGGCTAATCTCGTCTTCCTCCTTTTCGAGCCAAAAGTGCGGTTCGCTGGATTTTGACTTGAATGGTGGAGGTGTCTTCAGCAACTTAGAGAGATGCTGAGACGAAGCTTTTGGGTCTGGAGCGCCGACTATAGCGGATACTACGGCTACCCCGTCAATTGTTTTTGGCTTTGGGGTGTCCGTGGAGGGAGCAGATAGTTGGTGGATTATGCGTTGCAAATTATTTGCGTTGACGCCGCCTATGCATACTGTTTTCACAGCCTTCTCCTGTTCGGTGCCATTTCCAAGATGTCGCAGGATCTTCCGGATACCGTTCACACCAATAATATCTTTGGTGTTCTTCTTGGTATTCGTAGCATACAGCGTTCCAATACCCAAATAGTCTGCCCCCCGCTCAACGGCTATCCGGGCTTCTTCAATTGAAGAGACGGTTGCGCCGATAATCTTGTCTGCCCCAAGAATTTGGCGGGCTGAGGCAACAGACATATCATCTTGGCCAAGATGGACACCTTCGCAACCGACCGCCAGAGCAACGTCCACGCGGTCGTTGATTAATAGAGGGATGTTGTGAGCTTTACATTTTTCGTGGAGTTTCTTTGCCGTGGAGATGAGGAGGCCGGTATCGGAAGTTTTGTCTCTATATTGAACGATTGTTACACCTGAGTGGAATTGTCAAATGAAATGCTTCGGAGGAGACGCTTTTGAGCATGATAAATATGCCGTCAAAGCATATGATATCAGGAAGGGATAGAGACGGCTGCAAGTGTAAAACTTTCAAGGAGAGATTGCACGAACCTCCAACTAAAGACTGTTCAACAACTTCGACAAGGTCTCTCGAGCCAAGTATGGCTTCAGTGGAGTCTGTCACGAGATACAAGGAGTAATTGATGCGATCCTTCATGCTTGCGATTGGTTTTGAGGTCCGAGTTTGGATACCGGTAGTAGCAAATCTCCCCGCTTGTAGTAAAAAACCGCAATGCGCAACGAAGAACGCTAACCACGTTTTCTAGAATAGGCTGTTCACTTAGCTTCGTGCAGGGTGTGTTAAATATTGGGGCCTGCGAAGGGAGATATGATTGCATGTGTGTGATGTCCTCGTGTAATCATTGTTTGAGACAAGAAAAGGCTACCCCACACTTGTATAGCGCAACGTGATAACCAATTTTTAACGAACGTGAACACTGAAATTGAAGTGGTGCATGCAACATGGACTTGATGACAATTCAGGCAGAATATACGTCGGTATAGTGTCCAAATTCATGGCAAACTCGAGGCATTGATAGAGTGCTACACTATATTCCGCGGACCTTTCCAACCTAGATTCTTCGGAAGCATGCAGGTCGCTCTATTTCAAAATTTTCATAGAAGATTGACTTCGTTAGCAGGACGAATGGTTACTGCCTAGAATGAGCCCCTCTGGAGGCTGTCAGGAATGTGCAGTGCCCGAATCGGGTGGCTCCTCATCGTCCCACCGTGCCGCAGCAAATGAGCGGGGTCGGAAGCAGCATATCATTTCCTGGAACACTCATCTGACATTCTACCCTAAGCAGGCGTTTGGTCAGGCCGGACAGGACCGAGTGATTGGCAGAGACAGCAGTAGGACTGCTGTTGGCACTGCCAGGGAGGGAGCAAATCAGCTTCCATCAGGCGACGAGGCCGCAAAACAAGGTAACTGTTGGACAATCCATTGCCTGAGCGCGGGGCGCGCAGACGGCTGGAGGCATGACACGCAGCGGGGCGGAAGTGGCTGTTTGGTTGACTGACTGCGTGGTGCCGTGGGTGGGTCGGAGTGGCTCGGCAGAAACTGATTTTTAGACTCCGGGCGGGCATCCACATATAATACTTGCCTTCTACCACCCCCAAGCCGCACACCCCCAACCCTCGCACAACACAAACCATCAGACAAACCCGCCCATCCCGAGCATCTGCCACTGGCAACAGCATCAGAGAGCCCCCAACACGCGCCAAACCACCCTCTTAGTCGCACGCCCGCGACCTGTCCAAACCGCCACCTCTGCCGTTAGGCCGCAAGCACCATACCGCACACCAGCGTCGTCAACGACAACTGCGTTATATGTATTCGCGCCAAAGTAACGCCTTCCGAGTCGAACCTCCCCCCAAACTGCAAAAATTTCGCTGTACGCGGATACCTAGCAGTTCCCACCACCACACCAACGGCTAATACACTCTCCGCTGGCCTCGAGTCGCACATACCCCCTTCACGCACCCGCAAAATAGAGACTGCATCTACTGCATGTCTCTTTCAGCCCTCGTAACCATTCTCCACCTGACCTTGCCCGTCCGTCCGCTGCACCAGAAGTAATCACTTTTCACCCCCGCCTTCCTCAATACCGTCACCATGGCCACCGTCAATATCCGTCGCGATGTCACCGACCCCTTCTACCGCTACAAGATGGAGCGTATCCAGTCTAAAATCGAAGGCAAGGGCAATGGCATCAAGACTGTCATCGTCAACCTGAGCAGCGTTGCTCAGTCCCTCGCCCGCCCCCCCGCTCACGTCATCAAGTACTTCGGCTTTGAACTCGGAGCCCAGACCAACACCAACCCCAACGATGACCGCTGGATTATCAACGGCGCCCATGACGCCAGCAAGCTCCAGGACTACCTTGATGGTTTCATCGCCAAGTTCGTCCTCTGCAAGAAGTGCAAAAACCCCGAAACCGACGTCCACATCAAGGACGGCCACATCACGCTTGACTGCAAGGCCTGTGGCAAGATCTCAGACGTCGATGGCCGCCTGAAGCTGAGCTCCTTCATTCTGAAGAACGAACCCAAGAAGGGCAAGAAGGACAAGTCCAGCAAGAAGGCTGAGCGTCGTGCTCGCAAAGAGGCTGAAGCCAGAGGTGAGGGCGGCTCGCCCGACGGTGGCAGCCCCGGTGACAGTGCAGAGGAGAACGGCGAAGAAGGAGACCTCGCTGTTGAGGCTGGTAGCGATGACGAGCTCACTCGTCAGATCAATGAGGGCGCCAAAGAGATTGAAGAAGAGGATGCCAAGGAGGTCGAGTGGCACATTGATACCTCCGAGGAGGCCATCAGGGCTCGTGCCCAGGATCTGCCCGACGATCTCAAGCGCGCTCTTGTCATTGAGGATGATGAGGACGGCGAAGGTGGCTCTAGTTACGATGTCTTTGGCAAGTGGATCATCGACACTGCTGCGGAGAAGGGTGGTGTCGACAAGCTTGACAATGTCGAAATATACATCAAGGCAAAAGAGCTGGGCATCGAGTCGAAGCACCGCACTCTGACCGTCATCCCCCAGACTCTCTTCACTGAGAAGATTGTTAAGCAGATCGAGGGGCGTGCTCCTATGCTTAAGAAGATGATCACTTCTGAAAAGCATGAGAAGGCTTTTCTGGGCGGCACTGAGCGCTTTGTCGGCAACGACAAGCCTGAGCTTATTCCTCAGATCTCGGCCATCTTGCTCAAGTACTACGAGAACGACCTCATCTCCGAGGAGGTCTTGAAGACATGGTGCGCGAAGGCTAGCAAGAAGTACGTGGATTTGAAGACGAGCAAGAGCGTCCGCAAATCGGCCGAGAAGTTCAAAGAATGGCTTGACAATGCCGAGAGTGATGAGGAGGATTCCGAGTAGGCAGATTGTGGTATGCCGACTGATTGACTTTGGTTCATGGAAACACTGATCGCAACAATCCGCGATCTGCCAACTGTTGTCCTTCTTTACACTTGTTCTGCTTTACTCTTTGCTTGCTTGTTATTGCCTAAAGTTCATTAGTGGCGTGTGGATAATTCTTCTCCTGCCATTGTGTTACTGGCTTGTAGTGGCCGATGGATATGGATTCTTCTCCCCACTCTACCTAGACAAATATAAAACCCCTGCTTTTGCAAGATCTGTCGCCTCTGCCGCTTTCGTAGCTGATGGCCGTGCTTTATGTGTGACCCACTGATCGTTCATTGTCCCTAGTACCAGGTGTCTGGGCCCATAACGGCGCAAGGCGAGACGTAAGTTTCTGCATCGCCGGGAAGGTACTAAGCCTAAGTGGTGAATTTCTATTATGGCGCCTCAAAGGTTTGAATCGCATTATCAATAGCCCGAATTGCTGTCCCATGATCACACAATGGCTTGAATATCTCGCGGCAAGCGCAACCACCATCCCACGGGCATTTCTTCCTATCAAATGACAACTTGCAACTTCAGCCTTCTTACACCTCAAGATGCACCAAAAAGCAAATCTCGGTTCTCGCCTGCACACATGGGCGGCCAGAGTACGGAAATCTTGCACGCACTAGCTCTGGAGGGGTAAAGATCCGTAGACTAACCACGACTATGTGGAGATCGACAACCTCGAGCACCGGGGCCAAGCAGCTTTTTTCCTGCGACCGCGTGGGTGCGAACAATGAGCGAATCACGATTCGCGAGCATAAGATGCATATAATGGTGGCGGACCCCCCCGTGCAAAAGCTGCTCTGTATTCTTCGCAATTGTTGTACGGCCCTGACTGTACACCACCGTGAGCGACTTCAGGAGTTTTGCGCTCACGTCTGAATGCAAAAAGCTCCATTTTGCGAATCACCTATACACCGTGTTTATAGTTTCGACGTACTTTGAGCCTTCGAGCCTCGTCGCCATCGCCTTCAATTCTGGTCTCGAGAAATCGACAGCACCATGAACCCAGTCCAAACATACCCCGCCAACGGCATCGTCCCCAACAAGGGCGACGACATGGGTCAGCCTGAGTATGTAGGCAAGACTGCCACAGCAGGTACCTACGCGAGTTCTGGAAATGAGCCCCACAATGGAGTACCTGGGCATGGGAATGAGGTCTTGGAACAAGATGCGCAGACAAAGGGACGCTGGTTCCAGTATGTCAAGACGAAGCAGTTTTGGATTACTTTGATGATCGGGCAGGGTATGTACATTTCTGAAATCTCGTCCTTCACTTACCAATTGAGGTTGAACGAACAATTACTGATTCGCACGTAGTCCTCGCGATTTGTATTACGTCTACGAATACGCTCTCTTCGCTTCTGTCGGCTGAGGGAACTTCGATCCCTGCTTTCCAGTCCTTCTTCAATTACGTTCTTCTCAACTTGATCTACACGACGTACACGATCTATAAATACGGATTCAAGAAATGGGGTCGTCTGGTCATTTTTGACGGATGGCGATTCTTCATCTTGGCATTCTTCGACGTCGAGGGAAATTACTTCGTTGTGCTGGCATACCGCTACGTATGTTCACCAAATCCAAACTTTTTGTGCAATGAAGAAGCAGTATGCTAACGAAAGAACAGACTACGATTTTGAGCGCCCAACTTATCAACTTCTGGGCCATTGCAGTGGTTGTAATCATTTCCTTTATCTTCCTTAAGGTCCGGTACCATTATACGCAGATCTTTGGTATTCTACTCTGCATCGGCGGTCTCGGTGTCATCTTTGGGTCTGACCAAATCACGGGCGCCAACCAGTTTGGCGCCACGGATGAGGTCAAGGGTGACCTTTTTGCGCTACTGGGCGCCACTTTCTATGGCCTATCTAATGTCTTCGAAGAATGGCTCGTTAGTGAGCGCCCGCTTTATGAGGTCGTGGGACAGTTGGCGTTCTGGGGTATGTTCATCAACGGCACGCAAGCCGGGATTTTCGACCGCGCTGCGTTCCGCAGTGCTACGTGGAACGGCAAGGTTGGCGGGTACCTTACAGGTTACACGCTTATCCTTTCGCTCTTCTACTCACTAGCACCAGTGCTTTTCCGCCTTTCCAGCGCGGCGTTCTTCAACATCTCTCTTCTCACTGGGTCTTTCTGGGGTGTCGCCATTGGTGTCAAGGTCTTCCATTTGACCATTCACTGGATGTACCCGATTGCCTTTGTTCTCATCATCATTGGGCAGATCATCTACTTCGTGCGCCAGAGTTTAGTAGGCGAGGCGCTGAAGCCGTGGTTGGGCGAGCATCAGGAGCGTGGACACGCTGGACTCGGCACGGCGAAGAGGCGGGTGGAGAGGCCTGAGGCAATTGTGTAGGTGGCTTCATCGGTGGGTCAGGCAGAGCTGAGAATGCTCTGCCAGTCATTAGAAGTAGTTAATAATGAGTGTACTCGAGGATTTAATACAGTGATGAGTTTAGTGTTTAAAAGATTGCCATCACTGCTTTGAAATTCTGTCTGGTAATACATACAAAAACATTATATCTGTACAAACTCTCCTTTGTGGGTGTTATCATATTCTTGCCTATAATGTACACCTTCGACTCACCCTCTACATTCGATTGCTCTAAGTTCCTAAGCATCGATGCAACATATGCCAAGTTCACACTTGGCACCTATCTCCCTTCAGTCTCCCCAGCTAAACATGATCACTTAACGACGAACTGACCATAATTATGCCCAAGAGAACATTAAACAAACAAGAGGGGTAAGAATATGTAGAACAGTAGCCCTGGACCTAAGAAGGGAATAATTTGGCCCAGATCTAAGTTATTGATAGTTATGGCCCACAAACCAATAGGTTCGAAAAACAACAGTAATGGTAAACAGCGTGCATAAACTTAGCTCAATAAAGCAAGATCCATTGTTGCAGTCCAGGTCACAGCTGAAAGGTTCGCAAACGAAGATTGATTAAAGACTTACCTAGTGAATGCTCGACGGACTAAGGACAGTGTCAAATCAGTGTTGTGAGAGCTCCAGGCTCCACAGTTAAGAGGTGATGATGCGTTGAACGTTGATATCGAGAAGTGTCTCAGCCGCCTGTTTGAGCTAGAACACCTTTGCTCCTAAGCCCCCGACTCCATTAGTCTTTTTGCCCCCTCGTTGCATACGGAAATGAAGGCCACGCTCTTGATTGCCACTCTGATGAATACCGTTTTGGAAAAATGAATAATTAGATAAAAAAAGACAAGCACGCAAGTTGCAGTCCAGCCTTTTTCAGTTGGTCATCAGTCATGAAACAAGCACCCCTTAGCCTCATACGCTTAATGCGGTAAAGCATATACATCTCGTTAGCCCGACCTCATTCTGGTTGGCACGAGAGGCATGAGCCGGTAGGATCCGTATGGACAAGTTGCTTAGCTTTATTCAAAAGATGAGAGCCTGTAGATAAAGGATCAGCAATGTTTGAGCATGGAGATCGGACCGGAGTCGGTTATTTGGGCAGAGCAAGCACTAGTTGGGTTTGTGTGCATGTCAAAATCGCCGTTTTCGCATGTGTTTCTATATCGGATCACTCGGAGCCGCAAAGTCAAATGCAGCAGGAGATCCTATCCACACAAGTCCGTTCCATGAGAAACAAGTCCAAGTTAGCTCTCGGGCCGGGAGGTTACATAGCGGTCTAATATGAGAACACAGAGTCAGGAGAATCGCTTGGCATACAAGCAAAGCGGTGCCATCATACTAGACATGTTCGCAAGCTATCTATACCAAGCCCGCATTTTTCTGGGCATTGACGAGTGAACACTTTGCGGAAGCGGCAATGGGGCTCGTATCTTTTAAGCGATAGGGTCCGTGCCGGCCAGGGATGACGTTCGAGGGTTCAGAATACGAGCGCCTTCACACGCAATTAGTGCCCGATCCGATCGGTACTGAAACAGCTAGTAGAACTCTTTAAGCACCACCGAGATGCCATTGCGGGGAAGGTCCATGTTTTTGGCAGTTTCTTTATGCAGGAACACCACGTTCCAGTATTTGAAAACAAAAATACGAGCCCTCTGTCGTCTAATGGGCCTGCTTTTAGAGAGGGTGAGAATGTGGCGGCGCTGGGTGCACATTTGAATTGCTTTCGAAGGCTGTGAAGCATCCTCTGTTAATCTCCGCAAAGTGAATTTAGCAACAACGAGCAAGCTATTTATCAAACATACCCCATTCTCTCGCATTCGGCAATGCGCCCTAGGATGAATAGTTCCTTGCCAATACTTTGTGAATGGCATGACGTTTCACCGTGTCTGTGCGTTCGGACGGACAGTTCCTGGCTTACCCCAGGTTCGGTTCTCGCCGTGTTGCTCGCCTCAATCTTAGATCCATCTTGACTCCGACAAGATCTTAATTGGTCATAGTATAGCTGTGCTTAGACTCTTGGCGTCTGCTGCAACGTTGCATTCATGTTCCTCGATACGCTCCATACAGTATCTCTATGTGTGTGTGTACATAGAGACCAGTCTTGCCCTTCCGCAAAGATATGTTCATGTTACTGTGAATAATTCTCAAAAACTTGGTGTTATGTGGTGATATTATGTGATGATCAAATATGACTGTATGCGGTGATTCACTGCCATGATATAATCCAAGCCCCCAGTGTCTAGACTGTTACATCTTGTGAGCGCGGGCGGGGTATTTTCGCGCGCGACAAGTATTTGTAATGTCGTCTGTGCATTGTTCTCTATTGAGCACCTGGAAGGCGCATGGCAAGATCGCTGAACACCTTTTTACATCAGTGCCCAGCATGCCACAAGATATAGGGCTTGTCCTCTTTACTAGTTTGTTTCGTAAGTAGCTAAATACCAATGAACAGAGGAGAGATGCGGTAGTATCTCGGAAATTGAAAGCAAACAGACAAATGCACTAGCACCGTCAAAGTTTCCTGAGTCCAAAGATGGAAAGGCACAACACCTGACGAACCGTGCCCGTAGCATCGTGACTGGTAAAGTTCGGCGAAAGACTCATGCTAGCAGTGCATAGATCATCAAAGACCTTGATGCTGTGCGGATAACGCTTGGTATCCTGAACAGACGACAAGTGCACAGATGCTCAAGTAGAGATATATAAACTGGAAGAAACTGCCCTCTCTCCCATATCTCAACACTCACAGGAAAACACAGCTTCTTCACTCATTACAAAGTCTCCTTTTAATATTATAAAAGTATCATCGATATCACCATGCTTCCAATCACTATTCTCTCCACTCTAGCTATGGCAATGGGTTCCCTCGGCAGCCCCATCGGCCAAAGCATTCAGGAACGTGCGGTTAAACCTCACGATTCCTTCAATCCCGTCCCTACACGCCTTCAGGGGGGTAATATAGGTCGAGCTATCGAGATTTTCACGCCTTTGCTCCATATTGCTCATGGCTGCCGACCATACACTGCTGTAAATGATCAAGGAGACACAAGGTAAATTTTCAATTCGGTATTCTTGATTTTGCTAATCATTCCCGTCACTTCTAGCGGTGGACTTCAGGATACTGGTAATGTGAGTGCTGGTTGTAACGATCCAAACAAGGGTCAACTGTACGCTCGAGCAGCTTGGCATAAGGGCAAATTCGCTATCATGTATGCCTGGTATTTCCCTAAGGACCAGCCAGCCGCTGGTAACGTCGCGGGTGGCCACCGACATGATTGGGAGAGCATTGTAGTCTGGATCGACAATCCTGCGAACAGCAACCCTCGAATCCTAGGTGCCGCTGCATCTGGCCACGGCGACTACAAAGTCACCACCCAACCACAAAGGGTTGGAAACAACGTTAAGGTCGAATATTACGTTTCGTTTCCCAGAAATCACGAGTTGCAATTTACGGCTACTACTGGGCGCTCGTACTTTATCAGCGATTGGGATGCAATGCCCAAAGAAGCCAGGGATGGCCTTCAGAACGCCAATTTTGGAAGCGCCAATGTTCCATTCAAGAACGGCAACTTCATTCCTAACCTTGACAAAGCTTTTGTTTAGGGGAGGATGCACCTGCAGCTCCCAAAGGGATGCCTTGCTCTGCCAGACATCATCTGTTGATTCCAACAGTGGCTCCTGAGGATGGATTGTCATTTATTTCGCATTTTATTTATGTCGTCTGTTTGGTTCAAGTTTTTTCCGACGAATTATTGTTGGTATCAAAAAAAAGTGGAGGTGCGTGGGGTTTGTTTGCACAGATGTCTGGTCGTCCGATAGGGTAGGATCGCACGCACATTTATATCTTCTCTATTATGTATATATTTCCTGCTTTGTAGATATAAAACCAAGCCACCTGTTTCAATCTATTTGCTTTTACCTACCGTATATGGCCATACAACGTATGTGTAGTACAGTTTCCGACGTCCAAGCAACTACGAATGAGATATATCTAAGATTGAAACAATATTGCGTATTCGATTGAAACACACTGTAAACTTATGAATGAATTGAAGCTATTGATTTATTTGCTGTAAAGGTCAAAAACGAAAAGAATGTATACGACAATATCTCACACAGAACCCTATCGAGGCTGTAAGTACATAAGACTAAGATACTAGATAGCACCTAGATGGATGGTAATAGACAAGTTTAGTACGTAAAATAGTTCCAACGACAAAACAGTAAACTCATGAATTGGATGACAGTCAGATGAAGCAAATTAGGCCGATAGTAACTTGCGTTGGTGAATGAAAGGGAAAGTGGAACATGACAACGGCAAACGCACCAACATTCCCAATAAGAATCCAGCTCAACTTAGAGGATGAAATCAGGGTAAAAGTATTCTGGCTCTACGTCTTTCCAGATCGTATCAATGGGCCTGGGTAGAGGAGCTAAGGATGTTTTGGTTCGCCAAACGAAATGTCACCAATAACACTGGCAATTAATCACTTATATCAAGCGCACTACGGGAAGTTAAAACATAAACCAGAATGCAGCCCGTGAATTGCAGCGTGTCGTCGTTTTATGGAAAGATCTGGGCCCCACAATTGGCAAAGGGATTACCTGGAGAAGCGACCAAGAAAATGCTCATGAACATCAATCCAAGTATATATGGACGCTTCAACGACAATGTCTTAATCAATTGAAACTCATTTTTCTTTTCGAAGCTCAACAATGCTCTCCAATTATACAACCAAACCACCGAGCTATACTATACAACTTCTAAGCCACTGACCACCAAAAGCAGCATGTAGAGTCAGTCATGTTAAGTAATTGGGTTGCATTCCACGTACGCGGCTGATGCCCCAATATTTGGACTCCTGAAAAAGGTCATTCGATCTCAAGCGAAGACTACTGTTGATGAACAGCATTTTACTTTTCAGCAGCATACGTTCAATAACTGAGGGAACTCAGGTGAAGAGTAGTTCACGACCAAATTCCTTAGCAGCATATGTTCCTTATAACGGGTAGCACTGTTATGGAAGTGTCTTATCACAAGAGGGAGTAATCATCGTCAATCGCCCATGCGCTTCGACTTTTCAAACATCTTCATCTAACGACGATTGCTGTTTTGACAGGCGTTCGTTTAGAACGAATAGAATAAGTCTGATATTGTAGGAGCTCTGAAGAACTCTATTGGGGCAGTACAGAGCTCATGTATGAGCCAATTGCTCATACTTCATCTCTAAGAACGTAACGCATGATCTACCAGATTTCCGAAACTCCATACATGAGGGTAGCCAAAATCCGTGGTATCATATCCCGTACTTCCGTGTAACACCAAGATATTGTTCGTAGCTAAGTGTCATCTACCAAAGGCCAGACGCCGAGATGCCGTAATGTACCAATCTGGCTGAAATGCATGGATAAAAAAGATGAACGCAATATCGCTAAGATGACGATGACGCAGAGTCTTCGGCGGCGGGAGATAGAGCGATGATGTTATTAGCCCTCAGAGTCTTGACCGCATTGTCCACCTCACCGCTCGCCATTTGCTGCCACTTCTCCCTGGTGTCCTGATCAGCTAGCGCATCTGCGCCTGCCTCACCGACTTTTTCGTACAGCAAGCGCGAAACATCGCGATTAATATCTGTATACTCTTCCTTTGTAACATCCTTTTTCAAGTATAGTGGTTTAAGAACGGCAGTAACCATTCGTTGCAACTCTGCCTTGGTAGAATATGAGAGAGTGGGACGGGACGGTGATGAGTCCTTAGAGCGAGGCGGGCTACTCAGACCAGCGGTGCGATGAGTGAGCTTGTGCCGACCAGGTCGATCTTCATCAGCAGGTGAGAAGGGCGAGTACGTGGGCGAGAGTTGTTCGTCTTGTTGAGTTAGCGATTTTGTGCGAGTAAGGTTGAGTGGTGGCGGAGTGGTCATGCCATGTGGCTTTTGGTAAACAGGGGATAATCCAGGTGAAGAATTCTGAGGAGAGCAGGCGCGCTCGACAATGATGCGGCGAGGCTGTGGAGCAGCAATCTCCTTGTCACGTTCTGCAAAGCGATCAACCTCGACTTCCTGCAGCAATGACTGAAGAAAGCCAGGGGCAGCAGGCGCTTCAACGACTGGAGCAGCGGGCGGCGATGTTGCTGACGCTGACGGAAGCTGATTGCCAGCCATGTTGCGACGAGCTGCAACTGCGGAGGATTCTCCATTGTCCATATGCAGTCGTGTCCTAGGACGCTTTAGCTTACGCTCCGGCTTTTGCTCGCGAGGCTCCGATTCCGCAGGTGACGAATCAACTGACTTCCGCTTGCGAGCTCGGCGACTGCTGGTGGTACTGGGGGCGCTAGTTGTAGGCTGCTCATCCAATTGTGCGAGTTGATCTCTTGCCTTTTCAAACTGATTCCAAGCACGGAGCTCTTCTTGTGATTCGGGATCTTTAGGCGTTTTTGGGGGTTCGCGATGAAGTGTACGGTTCGTAGGTCGGGACGACAAGTTAGAACCACGTCGCCGAGAGTGAATGTTGTCAGCGGCGGCTCGAAAGCGAGTTCCGGCGCCCACTTGCTGGGCAAGCGCAAAGCGTCTCTCCCATAGATGGTTATCCCGCCTCAGGATGTCGGATTGAGTTTCAGACTGTTCGTCGTCTTCGAAGGGGAACTCGATGTCGAATTGGAGACGGTCCCAGACGCTTTGCCATACACCGACCCATTCATCTGGCCCTCGGTTATGGCGAGGAACTCGACTTCGTCCATTCACCCAGGCGGCAGGGCCTCGAGCGGCCGGTCGTCGTCGGGAAGCAGCTTCTAACAGGCCAGGATTCTCAACGCAGCCATGGCAGTACCATGGACCACGCGACGGCATCCGATCAAGGCCAGCGCAGAATACATGACAGAGCTGTTCACAGCTATGGCAGTACATGAGTTGTGACGCGTCGCCAAACTCGTCACAGACCATGCATGCATCATAACTGCCGTCATCCTCTTCAAGTGTGTAGTCCTCCTCAATGATCATGGACGGGTCAATGTCGGCAACTTGTTGCTTGTCTTGCACGGCATACTCGGATAACTTCGGGCCTACATGATGTTAGTGACTGTCATCGGGCTAATTCAACCACTTTGGTATAACGCCGACATGGTGCGGACTGTGCAGAGGTTGAGCTGAGCTTGACTGACCATTTAGCCAGTAGCCGGGCCACTACCAGGCAACAACAGCGACATCGCAACTGCAGCACTCGGTGACTTCCTGGATTAACATACCTCCAACACGCGCGCTAAGCTCGACCATGTTGAAACTGGCTCGACATATTGGGCAACTATTCGCCCTTTCGACCCAAGGCTTCAGACACTCGTCATGCAGGTTGTGGCCACATGGCAGTAAATGTGCGACCAATTCATCATCCTTGGTGGGTTCAAAAGCCGGCTTCTTGCTACTGTCGTGAACTTGGCGGCCGGCATCAGCCCCATCCTCAAGCGAGCCGGTCGCAAGCGGCGATCCGGGGCCGGTAGGGCCGTCGTCTTGGGGGGCGAGGTCGCCGAGGCAGACTATACAAGTCTCGGCCATTAGAGTGGTGTTTTGAGAAGAAAGAACGAAGGTGCTGGTCAACGCGATTCATAAGTCGAGGAGGTGGTCAAGGTGAAAGCGGGAGGGGTTCCACACTTTATAGGTCGCGCTCGGACGGCCAAGGCGTTAGCGTCATGATCATTCACGACCCTGCAGCAGCCACACCCCGTAGACAGGAAAGACACCCCGGAATCCCGTGATGACTTAGGAAACGAAAATAGACAAGGTGGATCCTGGAACCTTTGGAGAAAGAAAAGTCCGAATATGGAGCGACCAGGAACGCCTTCGCCCTAAGCATCCATATCAGCAGTCGTGGGGCTCACCTTACCACGTGTCAAGGTTTCCTAAGCTGTCCCATATGACTTGTTAGGTCACTGAATGTGAGCTTGGAATGCAAACAATGTTTCAGTTTTGTTAGTTCTGCTAGTGGCTCGCTCCCTAGCACCTTCAGTTTAGCTATGTCAGACGCAGCTCGCGTTACGGGAATGCGGTCACTGCGATGCCTGGCGGTGCCGGTGCGCCTTCGCAGAGTGAGCCATCGCGATGTCTAGGGCCAACTGCCTACGCACATGCCAGTGATACTATGGGAAACCAGATTGAGGGCTCCCGTCATTGTGGTTCCTTATCGTATACGTAGCGATAAGCGGGCTGACGGAATCTTGACACGATAATGCCAGGAGTTGCTTGACTGACGCAACAATTCGCCCACTGTACCACACTCTTGCTCGAGGCGCGTCGGCTTCACGAAAGTTCTCGGTTCCAAAGGCGAAGATAAGTCAAAGAGCGAGGCCAATCTAACGGTGCAAGACCGAGCCAGGCGATGGCATGATTTATTGGAAGCCCTTCTACGCAATAGTAGCGCGACTCGAGAGTCTGGAGCTCCCTAGGAACCCAGCTTTGGAGTGTATGGCTCTTGCATTTCTATATCTAATGTCTCGCGGCTCTGTAAGCGCCGGTGGAGGCTGCCCCTCGGATTGGGCGACTCGCGCTCGCACAGCGCGTGCAGACTTCCTAAAGAGGTGTAGAGTAACGGGACCGTTGATCTCGGGCAGCTTCCAGACAATCTACAAGCTTTCGAGGTGCCAGCGACAGTGGCCGGGAGGTGAACGTCGCAGAAGCTCATCACCCACTCCTCAACACTCTGGCTCGATTGCCGGGGTGGCTAGGCTTGCTAGATCAATGCTAGACGACACCGTCAGTAACATAGCAAGCAGGGTTCACTCGCGCGATCGAGTTGTGCTGTTCCGACTGGAGCCTGGAGTGTGGTGGCGGTGAGGGGTCTGTCGTTGTCGTGTGGACACAACAAAGATTTGTGAGAATGCCAAGCGCCTAACCGCATTCGCCCTAATGCATGTCAATTCGTCACCTCAGTTCCCCGTTATGCTCGAGTAGCGAATGTGCATCGGAGATTTTTTGGGGTGATGCAAAATATGAATCTCATCTCCTAAGTTTTCAATGGCACTTCGCACTGAACAGGCGTGGTGGCAATGAATAGCTCAAGCGATGTCGTAATCCAACGAGACGCTCCGGAGCTGCCTCGGTATGACCTCAGTTCCTCCAAATGCAGGTCTTTGCCCGTCTCGTGAAATTCAACGCAAGGGCAATGAAATTTTCGTCCGTTCATGGCTTCCCATCTCTTCTTAAAACCTCATCTAGCAGCTCAATACTCCTTTCAATCGAAGACAGTCGACAGAATGGTTCAGGAAACGCGCCAGTATGAGCTCATCCTTCTTGGTGCGACAGGATATACTGGAAAGTTGGTAGCGGAGTGGGTCAGCACGCATCTACCAGAGGATTTGAAGTGGGCGATTGCTGGACGGAACGCGAAGAAGCTACAGGGTGTTGTTGATGAGTTGACGAAGCTGAACCCAGATCGCAAACAGCCAGGTACACTCGATGCTTTGAACAGATAACAGATGCACCTCAGGGATAGACTAACATAAACCAGATGTCGAAACATGCGAACTAGAGAAAGACCAACTAAACAGTCTCGTAAGAAAGGCGAAGCTCGTCATCACCACGGTGGGACCATTCATGTTCTATGGTGAACCTGTCCTTGCCGCTTGCGCCAGCAATGGCACTCACTATCTGGATTGCACTGGCGAAGTGCCTTGGATCTACGACATGATAGCTAAATATGATGCTCTTGCCAAGAAGAATCACAGCATCATCATCCCAGAATGCGGTCTCGATTCGGTCCCCGCCGACATAATGGCTTATGTCTTGGCGAGAGAAGTCCGCAAACGCTACAATGCAGCGTGCGAACGGGCTATAATGACGCTGTACAATTTCAAGTCGGGTATCAGTGGGGGGACGGCACTTACCATGATAGAGCTAATGAACAACTACTCACTCAGTCACCTGGCAAAATCAATGCACCCATACTCTCTGTCTCCTGTGAAGGCAGATAACGTCGTGGGCCCACCAACAGGAAGTTTCTTATACCGTCTCTTCGGTCTTCTATCTGTTCCCGAACTTGGCGGTGTGCAAACCACGGGCCTCATGGCAGGTGTCGACGAGTGTATCGCGCATCGCTCTTGGGGTCTTTACCAAGCCTCGAGCAGCCCCTATGGCCCCAGATTTCGCTTCAATGAGTATATGCGCACGCGAAACATCCTAACTGGCTTTGCTTTCAAGCTCGCACTCGGCATTGCGGGTCTCTTCCTCGCCATTCCGCCTACGCGCTGGCTTATCGCACCACTTGTCAAGAAGTTTGTAATCCCCAGTCCAGGCCAAGGACCCGCGAGGGAGAGCATGAAGGATGACTTCATGTCGTACCGAGGCGTTGGGATTGCAGAAGATGGGAAGGGCAAGGTCACAGCGAAGTTAGATGTGGGTCATGGTGGGTACGCAGCAACAGCTGTCACTCTGAGCGCAGCTGCTAGTGTTATTCTGCGAGGTCGACTGGAAGATACAGAGGCGGGGAAGTTGGGAGGTGGGATTTTGACGCCAGCCACTTTAGGTGACCAATACGTCGAGGCATTAAATGAGTTCGGGATGAAGGTCAGCGTCAACAACTAGGTAGACTGACGAGGCTAATTGTTTTATCTACCTCACTGTGGCTATTTCAACCAGGTAGGACAAGAAATGGATGAACTTTAAAGTATGGGAATCAAATGCCTTTTTCCAATTGTGTACTCTCGAACATTTCTTCTGCTGTGAAAGCTTTACAGATGTGATTTGGGGATAGTATTGATGGCGCTTCCACGTGATAGCGCGCCATGCTGAGTAAGGTTTGTCGAGCGTGATTCGCGTGTCACTTTGCCGACGTTACACTCTTCCCGATTATTTCCCCGTTCAGCGAGGAGATTGGTTCCACCCCTGTCGTTCAAAACCCGTTGCATCTCCACGCTTTCTATGCTCGAATGGGAGACTAGTTGAATGAGTATCCTCCGTCATCATGAATATCCCCTACCACGAGTCACGCAAGGTGTCGAAGGTGGAGCTCAGCAATGATGTGTGGCTCTCGGTGTTGGACTATGTGAGCACCGCCACCCCTTACTAGATCGAAATAATGGAAATCTAACGTTGCTATGTAGATCAGGATGCCTTCAGATTTCCAGTCGCTCTGCTTGACCTCCAAAGTCCTCCGCGACCTCGCCACGCCATGTCTGTACCATAAAGTTTCTATACAAATATGGCATGAAAAATATCATGAAAGATTCTTTCGCTCTATTGCTGCTGGGATTAGTCTGCACCTTGGCAGCACAAGGACATTGGTCATTGAGGATGAGCCACCCCTGGCAGAGCCGAATTCAATCATCACTAGTCCACTTGAACTTGAAATCTGCGATGGGCCTCCAACGCCGACAGACACAAAAGATAGCACACTAGCACGCATCATACCAATTTTCCCCAGAGATAAATTGCGTGCTTTTAGGTCTGTCTAAGATCTGTCCCATCTCTTATTGTGAACTGACCCCCATAGATTTTTGTCCTCCCGAAAGCTCAACAAGCAGATATTTTCAATGCTTCTCAGAGATCAATCAAATCTGGAGCACATACAGGGCCCACTTGACAGAGATTTTATCTTCTCAGCTGTGGATAATAGCCGTTTCTGCGCCATTCGGTCACTGGATCTCCCAAGTCTGAGCCCACAGGCGCTTAGGGACGTTATCCCAATGGCAATGACTATGGGTAAGACCTTGGAGTCACTCTCGTTAGGGTTTTATGCCCTAAACTTCTTTCCTGAACCAGGCTCGGACATCTTCAAGCCCGCTTTAGCGGACGCAGAGCAGGCCTCAGATGTACTCTTACCAAAGCTTAAAGACCTTCGTTTAAAGGGGTTTAACTTGAAAAACATTTTGGATCCATTATCGAAGTGTGTACGCTTTGAGAGTTTAAAGCGATTAACATTGTTCCGTTGCTCTCAAGCGGGACATTTCTTCGCAGACCTCGCGCTGAAAATCGAGCAGCAAAACTTTTCACTAGAGCATCTCGCCGTGCTGTACTCAGAGGCTGATCCCACTTATGATATGGTCTTGGCCCGTGAGTTCTTTTACCGTCTTCTAGCGTCTGATATATTGACAAGCGTTCACTTGTCTTGGGAGACCGAAGGGACATTGATGGAACATGTTGCAAACAACGTGAATCGTTTGCCAAATGCCTGCCGGCTGGGATTACATCAGCAATATGATTCCTATGATGGCCACGAGCCGTCACCACTGTCTTTTACACAGTTTCGCATGGTATGCGCTGCTTGTCCAGACCTGCGAGCACTCGGTTATCATATACCTGAACGGGACCTCTTTCCAGATCTCTGGGGAGAAAGAATGCCACGAATGGAAAGTTTTATGGTCAGTCAAGAACAGAGCCCGCTCCTTCATTTCGAATTGTTCTAATGATCGGCAGGAGTCTTTAAGTTTCCTCCCCAAGCTTCGCATTGTCCACCTACGGCAGCCTAACTGGATCTATCTTCCTGAAAGAGACCATGACAACTCTCGAATGAATAACCTCGAAGTTGAATCGCAATCGTTCAAGTTACAACGTTTTGCTAATGGATTTTTTAGCTATCTTCATTCGCACGGCTGGTGTCCTAAACTTCGTGCTTTGGTTATCTGCTCTTTATTGGAGAAGAGTACTGATAATCACATGCTATTTAGACCACAACATTGCTATATTAAAGGTTTCCAAACCGACATCATAGGCCGCAGCCGGGTTGTTGGTGTACCCGTCACCAGAGCCCAATTGGGGTACGCGGAGCCGTTTGCAGATATTTTGAACTTTGACCCAGAAAGCGACTGGTTTGGTGGGCTTCCTACACGATTGCACGAGCTCTAGCTAGTTTCATAAACATACTACAAAGCTTATGTCCAAACAACTAGCCGCTTCTCGACTGCAGCTTCAAACACTTAATGTGGTCCACTTTTGCCATACATGTTTGGACATTGGATCTTCAAGTCATAGATCTACTATATGCTCGTGGTCTGCACCTCTTTCTTGGTTTCAATGACTGCAAGTATTTCAGGCTTATCGGCTGCGATATCTCGCTAGTTGTTGACATTTTGTTTCATCTGCATAGAATACCTTCGCGAATCTGTATCTACACAGCCGCTTCATCATGTCACTTTGTTTAGGTGGCCATCGAATTTTGGGTAGATACTGATGAAGTCCTTGCTCACACTACCTTTTCTATGCATCACTGTCGTATTCTCACGTGACTTGAAATGTCGGCGGAAGATTTCCCACATGTTCTTCATCAGCAGGCCAGTTGTTTGAGCGACATTCTCAGCCAGTCGGTCGGTCGGTCGGTCGAAGCTCAAATCACCCTTTGTGTGTGCAGAGGTGGTATTTTCGGAGATTCTCCATATTTAACAGCAGGTGAGTTTGCAACCGTACAAAATTGAGACAGTGTCCCTGGCATGCACATGTATAAGTCGCATTATAACATGTCGTTTTCTAGTCGCCTCACCCGCATCACGCTCTTGAACAAAATATGGTATCAGTACCAAAACGGAAACATTCGCTTGCATGTTCATGAAATGGAGGAGCTGCTATTTCAAATTTTCGAGGACAACGAATGTTCCCACCCAAATTTGTAATATCAAAGTGAGCATCTCGCAACTGTCCAAGCCCTCCCGACAGAGCGCGCAACTACAAATCGGTTGTGCTCGGTATATGCACTCACCATGAAGTATATTCATTTCAATCCTATGGGGAAACGCAATATATAAAATTCTACATCTAGGAGGAGTCAAGTTACTGAGAATGCGGACCAACTTGGCGCTCCAATAGCAATTTAAGAGATATTTTGGGTTAGCGCCGAAAGCACCTTGCTTCAGGCGCCGAACGGGTCTGTTTCACTTCAAGCAACCATCCCAGGAACCCCAATCATTATTTTCGATCTTTGGCTTATTTATTATTATCACGGGCTCCTGGGCAGGAGGTTCCATGCGTTATATCATCCCAAACAAGATGCCTCACCTTTTGGCGCATCTTCACCCACTGCACATATCTCAATTGCGAATTTCAAGAATTCTCCACCACCCAAACACCTCGGCTTTTGCGATTATTCACCCAGGATTTCACCGACCCTTTCTACAATATGTGACATTCTTTTCTTCAGGGCAGACGGCGGAAAGGCCCAGAGAAAGTGGGCACCTTTCGCAATCACTGTTCAATCGTCATAAGATCTAGGACTGACGCACATACAGACCTTGATCCTTATAATTATACGAGTGGACGATGGCTCCGTTGCGACGCGCTAGAGCGAAGGTCGCGCCTTATTCGGTTTGATTTCGACGCTCTGTGTCGTAGAGTTATTGCATTATGTCCTGGTGCCAGATCTATCGCCTCATATGACAAAATAGAAGGCGGCTTCAACAGAGTCTTCATATTCCACACCGACAATGCTGAACGGATTGTTGCGAGATTGCCGTTTGCGCTGGCAGGACCATCAAAGTTGAGGACCAATTCCGAGGTTGCGACCATTAAATATCGTACGTTCTGCACGATAAGATGATCGGACAAAAGTTACAAAATGAATAACCACTTTGCATTGTTCTAGTACAAACCAAAACCAGTCTTCCTATTCCAAAAATTCTGGACTGGAGCGACGACGATTCAAATGCCATTGGGAGCGAATACATCATCATGGAGCATGCTCCCGGTGTTTCATTACAACAAATTTGGGCAACTATGGACGTCAAAGACCAAATTAGGTGTATAGAGTCAATCTACCGCAAGCTGAAGGAAGCCATTGATCTCGATTTCCCGGCCTACGGAAGCTTGTATTTTTCTAACACGCCATATATTACCGCCTCAAAGCTACCCTTGAGCCATGAATTCTGCATTGGTCCTCACTGTGGAGCAATGTATTGGGACTGTAACGTTGGACAGCCTAGATACTATAATAAAATGGCTCCAAATCAGGGACCTTGTAAGTTGCACCGCGTACCCTCGGCCCAGCAGAACACTTAGCAAGTACTTTAGGGCATGAGCTCACCGCGTACTGTGACGGTCTCATTGATACTGGAATGTCTAGGATTCCGCCAGCCGAAGTTGTCTCCAAACGACCACGTTATCATGGATTCACTGATACACACTTCAAGTTACTCGAATACAGTCGCGCGGTGATACGCAAAATGGCCGAAAGCCCTTCGATCCAGAGCGCAGCCAGCCCTGTCATGTTTCATCCTGATCTACATAAAAGAAACATTTTTGTCTCAGAACAGGATCCTACTATTGTATCAGCTATTATCGACTGGCAATCATGCAGCATTGAGCCAGCGTTTTGGTACGCAGATGAAGTACCAGACTTTGCACAAGCTATTCCTGATCCTTCAAGGGAAGATCAAATGGAGCCCAAAAGCGAGGCATGTGAGAAAGCATTTGAAGTTTGCAGTCGATTTCTCACTCCTAAGCTGTCAGAATGTAGGTCAATGAATGAAGATTTCTTTCGGCTTTTTCGTTATTCCTCCCGAACATGGGAGATTGGCGCCGCTGCTTTTCGCGAGGAGCTGATTCAAACTTCGCGACATTGGAGAGACCTGGGTTTCGCAGAACCGTGTCCATTTCCTTTGCCCCACCCCGAGGAGTATTCCGTCCATCAAAAAGATTATAGGCTTTTTGAAGCAGCACACCAATTAAGACATGGTTTAGCAAGTCTGCTAAATACTGCGTCGGATGGTTGGGTTCCTCTAGAGGAATGGAAAGCGACTGAGTTGGCGCATCAGGAAACTTTTAGAGGGATTCTGAAGGAGATTCTGGGGAATGAGAATCCTGATGATGATGAGCCAATCAGAAACGAAGATGATCTCAGGGAGATCTGGCCATTCGACTCGAACGAATGAACATCTAGCAGATACAGCTAGAGGAGGGCTGCAATTTACAAAGAAGCTTCTGAAGTGATTCAGAAAGCCTACGCAAAGCAGGAACTACAATTTTATGGTGCAATTGGAGGTCTCCTCTCGATTTTAACACTTAGTTTGTGTAAAGATAGACTAATGGACTCAAAAAGAGACGCAAACCCACACCAACCAAGTGCAGGCTGCTGGTGATGAAAGGGTTTCGTACAAGGGAGTTTCTATAGCGTGAGACTTTAGTGATCGTGGCGCGTGCTTCGATGTGTGCTTTTTGAGTTTGCACAATTATAGATACGATCCAAAGCCCGAAGGTGGTAAGAAGTTCTAATCAATGCAGGGGGTAATGCATCTACGTACTGCACGCGTGGAACGATTCAGCTGTTACGCCGATCGTCTTTTCTAGATGGGATCCACCGTCGTGAGATGCAGGGCGCTTGTGGCTTGCTCCGCAAGAAAACCTTGGTCTCCAAGGTCAAGGTCTGACGATGGCTAGCCACCAATTGACAATTATTTGTTACTCGGAAGGCTCGCATTTGAACTAAGGGCCTCTCTGTCAATATCGACTTGCCTCCAAATCTCTTTGGAGTATCCTGAATCTGCTCAGGGACCATAAACTTCAGGTGCGGAACATAGCATGGCGTCTTCGCGTTCTTGGAAGCACTGATTGTCGTTCACAGTCCGCTTGCATTTTTCATAGTCGGAGCACACTGTCGCAAACATTACAGCAGCAATCGTACTTGGCAACGAATGAAGGTTTCGCTGGGTGCAATCGCATGCAGCCGTTGTCCTTAGGTGGCGCCCGAAACCCCGCTGGCTGAGCTTCAATGGCACGCCTTGTTCTACAAACTTCGATGCTGATACGCTGTTCAGAGCGACATTCGCTTGGTTCTACCGGCGCCTTCCTGCCCAACGTTAAAAAAGCCTCTCGCTACTAGAATTTACAGTTCAGCACGCTCCAAGGGTTGATACCGACCGTGCTGTCACAGTCTGATGATCATGTATATATCGTATGTTATTATCCAGCTAGGCGAGGCCAGAGCTCAAACACTATGTTTCTGAAGTTTGTTTCCCATGAGCCGCTCACAGTCCCTTTCGAGGCCGCCTTGCTTCGAATTCGGCATGAACGACAGTCAAGACTACGATAAATGCAAGGTATGTCACTCATCAATTTTTGAACGCACTTTTCATCGTACCGATAAAATTCGAAGCTGATATTGCTGCTGTAATTGCGATATGCTACGGGTCTGAACTTCCCCGCTTGTAGTAAAACTTTAACTCAGTGCAATGGCCCATGCTGGGCACTTGGTGCCTGGAATTGCTGCATCGAATCGCGCGCAATGGAGCTGAGTGTGACGACAACTAGTTGATGTACCTTATCACGCCCATGATTATGGATGCCAATCAAAGACGCTCTGCAACACATTCCGCCGCCTTTCTGCGGCTATTGTTTCGTCGCTAGATTTCACCATCCATCTTGTCACCCACGTTTTTGAATTCAACACTTAGTTACTTATGTAAAATTGGAAAATTATGAGAAAGTTAGCGAACAGTGTATCAAAAAATCTTCTTCAAGTTCCCGCTACGGGATACATAGTCCAACCAAGTTACTGACCTCTTTTCAGCTTCATAAAGTAACAGATGTCAGCATGCGGCACAGACTGTAATGACTAATTGCGTGCTAGAATCTCGTACTTGGGCGTCTCTCAAGACCCAATTGATGTTACAGACATTCAAGCGAGGCATTCATCGTTTCTGCAAGGTACAACATCACTTGATACGGGACCAAATCCCAGCCCGCTACCGATGATGGTAACTGGGTTTCAAAGTGGTGGCATTTGCTGAACTACAGCGCGTCAGTGCGCTAAAGCTCCATTCAAGCTGGATGGGGGCTACTGCGAGTACGGAACAAAACTATAAGTGATTCTTGGAGACTGTGCAGAGCCAGCGACTTGTTGCAGGGTCTTCAAACTCCTTCTCATTCAACTCTTTGCCAAATGTAAGGACCTGAGGAAAGGGTATTCTATCGTGAACCATGTTTTATTGCGATGTAAAGATGGCTTTTTCATACTGAATGTCGACTGACTGCGGTCATTATGTCAAATACGGGTCACAGCTGCTCCTAGGACGTGGCGATTGCCCCGAGCATGCAACTTTTTAGCCGTAGCGTTGACTAGAGATGCATCCATGAGGCGAGCATTACATGTCTTTCCACTGCTCAGGTCTACCACTGATTTAGTGACGTTGATGCCACCGCTTTTAATTTTGCAGAATCACTCCTATTATTGTCCAGTCTTCCCGCTGTTACAAATTCCAGGCTCTCATTAATTGATACTCCACCGAACATCGCAGTATATCAAGCGGCCTAAAACTGTCATGCCTGGTGGCATTCATCCTCCAATCGAGCAATGGCAGAAGTGGCCAAAGCCAAACTATATCAACCCAGTCACCCGGCCCAGATATGTACTCATATTTTCTTGTATAATTGGGTCTATCAGTGTTATGCTGTTCGCTGCACGCTTTTGGGCTCGAATAGGCATACAAAAACCCGCTGGATGGGATGGTGAGTGTCCAAATGCGCATCACATGCGGGATTCATACTTACGATTATCCTCATCATCGTAGATTGGTTGATGCTTGCCTCACTTGTAATACAAACGGTCCTTGCTTTAAAAAGAGACGACACTAACAGTATCAGTTTCCTATCCTAGCTCTGACCATTATATTTCCGCTGGGTAAGCACTGTGCGAAGTGTCATTTGTTCTGAACACAGTTAATGCCATGCAGTCACGGAAATATATGGATTCAACCGCCACATATGGGATGTCGAGCCAAGATACTTTCCTGTCCAACGTCAATATGTCATGACCATATACTCGCTCGCCGCGCTGTCATCCGGCTTGATAAAAATATCAATCCTTCTTTTCTATCAACGATTATCAGCGCGAGTGGTTCCAGTGGGCTTTCTGTGGCTATTCTGGATAACGATTGCATCGGTTGTGGCATCCACGATCGCTTTTGTCACCATTTCAATCTTTATGTGCAGTCCCGTATCTGCATTTTGGAATCAATTAAATATGCAACTGGCAAAAGGCTACCATTACAAGTGTCTGAATGAAGGAGCGGGAGTAGTTGCACATGGCATCATTTCTACGGTCCAGAACCTGGTCACTGCATTGCTTCCAACGCTCCTTTGCTGGAACCTTCCATTAAACTCCCGCCAAAAATGTGCTCTTAACGGGATTTTGGTTATGGCCTACGCGGCAGTCGCTATAGGTGCGGTGCAAGCGTACACAAGCTATCGCGTCTTCTTCCAGACGTACGATGTCACATGGGTGGCGAGCGACGCATGCTTATGGGCCCTCCTGGAAATTCATATCGCATCTATGTGCGCAAATTTGCCGACACTCAGAATCTTCTTTGGTCACTTCTTCTTGGACGAGGGCTCGCCCAAGTTTCGATCTCATGGATCTTACCTCCAACGCACCACCGATAGCAACACAACTACTGGTCCAACTCATTCAGTGTCTGATCTTTGGAAGAAAGCTTGCTTCTGGAGGCGATCTCAACATTGCAGTAACAGTGCCTACTTATTCACTCCGCGGCCCAATAACTCTTCTGAGAAGCATGGCGGCGTTGTCAAGATGAACGCGCATTTCAACCCCCGCCACGAGCTGCACGATATTATACTTAACCCCTGTGCTCCCGAATACCTTGAGACTATTGTTCCACGCAGTAGTCATAATGTTGGCAAAGGCGATATTGAAACGGGCAGCATCCCTCCTCTTTCTTCCGCCAGAGGCGATAATCGACAAGCTCCACCGTCATTACTCTCCCCAGCGTCTATTAGATGGCCATTGCCACCGAATTACTCATTTCAAAGGCCACAAAGGATCTGTTGGGATCGCCAGGGGAAGTATTTTGTGTGGACACCTTGGGAAAAGTCTATCGAGGTACCTGAACGTACCAGCAGTAAGGGCAAAGGTTTTAGGTAACGATGATCGAAATCCTCCAATGATCTATGAATAATTGTTTTGCATAACATACGTATTCTTGATTGCCACAGAGATTCACGCCGCAATGAAATACTTGTGAATGACTTGAACCTGTGACACATTAGAATCCACGTGCCCATCATCATTTCTGCAGCTGTGTTGCAGCAATCAACACCCTAGTATTTATACGAACAGTTTCTGCGAAGCACTTTCTGGCTGTAATAGACGACCCTAAGTGCTCAGACTTTGCCATGAGCACCCCGTCAAAATTTAAGCTTAAAAGAAGCTTCGCTTCAATTCAACCAGCACCACAATATGTTTGGCTCATTCACACAAGTACTGAATTCAATGACTCAGCCGGGCCAACTTTCACAACAATGATTGACCGCAACAAAATTATAGCAACACTGACGGCAGATGCAGCTCAAAAGAAGATTGCTGCAATTGCGAGTGAGATTGCTGATAAAATGGGATGGCAGCCGATGGAACCAAGAGGAACTGGGCCGGGGATTCAGAAAGAAGGGGATATGTGCTGCGATATTGAACGGAAGAACTCTGAGAATGGCAAGGCCAACGATTTCATTTTGGAGGCGAGAGTATCTGCGTGGAAAATCGAGATTACCAAGTAGGGAGCAGTTTCCCAGAATGTGAAGATGGAGCAATTCGAAATGGAGAAACAGGGACCGTCGTTCACAGAATATGTTTATTTGTTTGATGCAACAAGATCCTTATTAACAGCCTCGAATTTCTTGTTAAAGTCTTCTCATTGTGTCGGGTGTTCACCTCCTTTCTCCGATCCTCCAAGACCGTTCTTTGTCGGTGTTATGAATGTGTGTTGTTGTGGCAGTGGATTAGGAACTTCAAGCTCCAAAATATGAAACGACCATGTCCAAAGGCAGGTTGTGGGCCCTGAAGCATAGGAAATTTTTCAATCGCCTAGCAAGACAATTGAATTGCTTCTACTGCTACAGTCTATCGTGCATTACCAAAGCATTCTTCTACATAGTTTAAAAATATACACTATAGGCGTGAACTACAGGACAATTCTCGTATGTTGTCAAGTTAGGCTTTCATGTTCGCCACATGCTTTAGATATTGCAATAGCGAAAGAACGGGTACACTGGCCACGGACTGTTTGAAGTCGAGCTCCGATCAACGAATGACAAATAGGATGCTATCAGCAATGTATTTGTAGAAAGTATGGCTCACGACCTCCGTTTGCCTGTGTCGGCGAACTAGTGGGTTTGCCGTTCGCATACTTTGCGAATGAAAAGCTAACATGGGCTTGCCGGAGACCTCTAGCAACTCTAGCAATATAACATTTGGTCGAGTAGATAGAGAAAAGAAGCCTAGAGGTCAAAGGGCGCGTGAATGGAAGTTGTCAAGCCGAAGCCCCTGTGTGCTGCGGCTGAGCCAGAGGCTTCTGTGCTTTGCGGCACCAATTTGTCTGCGGCTCACAGCAACCCTGTGAAGACCAGGCATATGGACCGGTCCAAAAAAGGGTAAGGAGGGTAATTAAGAGATTCGCGTGAAGTGAATGGCAATGAGGTTGCATGCAGGCCATGGAGCATATGGTTGTGGGGCTTCAGAGTAATGATAGCTGCTGGAACTTAAGGCATGGAACGCCGAGGCAGGTTAAGCGAGGTCGCCAAACGCGCATCATCTTACATCTCGGACCGCCACTCCTCCCCATCCACAAAAGCTATGCATCTGTGTGTTTTCTCACGATGCGCAAGACGCTTAGAAGGTCATGCAATGCTTGTGCAAAGTCAAAGTTGAGCTGCGACCTTCGTTCGCCGCAATGCTCTCGATGCATCAAGAGGAATATGGTCTGTCATTACGCGAATCAGCCGTTGACCTCGCCGCCGACGCAAGACGCTGTCATATTTTCCTCAAGTTCCTCTAATAGTGCCGGCACTACAGCTAGGAGACTTCCGGTGAACTCGATGATAAATATAACAAGCCCTGGAAGTCAGTCCTTCGACCCCTTCGATTCATATCCACAGACCAGACTTCCACGCGCACACGTTCAGCTACTCATTCAGCACTGTGAGTTCCGAAACCGCAACCACTTGAGGCTCAATCTCCAAACACTGTCGCTGATTCGATACAGTTCTGTCAAATATTGCCTTCCAGTACTATCCGCTAGACCTGAGTACAACATCAAACCCGTTTGTGGTATCCTGGTGGCCCCTCGCTCTCGCGGACCCCGCTCTTTTCCATGTCTCCCTTCAAACCGCATCTTTAGATGTGGACCTAAGGGCACAGAAAGGATTCCAAAGCTCCGAGATTTTGATGGCAGATTCAGTATCCTTAGTACGTCATAGAATTGAAAACCCTGCTCTAGCATCTCAAGATGAGACCTTGAACTCGGTCGTCACGCTAGCTGCTATCGAGGTAAAGTCTACTGTCCATAAACCGATGGCTTCCACTGCTTTAGGCTAAAATTATGTATGGTAGTTCGGTAAAGGCAACACGTCTGTCGGCGCGATGCACATTGATGGCGTAAAGCGGATGGTTCAGATGAGAGGAGGAATGCAGCAGTTGAAACTCACAAGCCCACTTACGGCCAGAATGGTATCTTGGTAATTTGCCTTTTGGAAGAATGTGACTTGATATGTACTACTAATAATCGACTACAGGGTATCTATGATAGTCATGACTTCCCCTCAGTTTCCAACACAAGACGATTCTGGCTTCGGGATCGGAATAGCCCCTATTCTGCAGTGGCGCGAGGCTTCTCCAGATTTACAAGACCACACTCTATTTCATCTTGATGAACTCGAACTCGACCCAGCAACCAGCAGCAATTTCTTCCGTCTACGCAATATTTTCCACGATCCAGACCGAAACGATTTGTCAAGCACTGATCTCCACGACTTGACTTGCTTTGTCTTACACAGGCTTCTAAGCTGGTCTCCCCAACAAGCGCACGCCCACAGTTCGCAGGGACAAATGATCTCTGGGGCCATTCGACATGCAATAGCCCTTTATTTGCTGATTAATCACGGACCGACCTATTTTTCGCATGCACACCTCCAGTACAACTTGACGCTTGAACTTAAGGCCAATATCGTAGATTGCTTGGACACTCTGCAACGTAGTCACCGTAAACTCACCTTATGGCTACTCTCGGTGGGTGTAATCGCTTCTGTCGATACGTCGGAGTTTCACTGGTTCCAGAAACAAGCTCGCATAACTGCAGAGATTAATGGTATTTGCACGTGGCATGAAGTACTTGATCAACTTAAGGTAGTCTTATGGTATAACAAGCAGCAGACTGAATGCATCTTCCGACAAAGCTGGGAGGAAATACTGGATGTCACGACACATACTTACCCTACCAAAGAACAGCTTCCCAGAGATCGGAGTTCCCGGGATCTTCCCCGCTGAATAACCTTCGAAAATAACGCCACGCTCCGCTCATGGGTGGTCTGATACTCGCGCAGTGTTCGAAGAGGATTGAAAGAAGTTTAGTCTCCGATGAGCCATGTGGGTCGGTCACGGAATGAGCAAATGCAAGCCGCTGTCGCCTGTCGGACACTAGTCTTCTTTTGTCACACCTACTACGTGCACTCCGTATCCCAGTAAATACGGAGTACTCGCGTTTTTCCTGCATAGAAATTTGATGCTGACCAAGTAACCCTTGGAAATCGGAGTCTAAACTTCTCCCGGACCTTGGGCCCATAGTTTGATCCTGAGTCACTGCCGTACCGTCTACCACGAGCCTTCTCTGCAATCAAGGAGAATCAAGCATTGAGCTTGGTATCAATCATTAGGGATGACCAAATTATACAAGCCGACGAGTCTGCACCTAGGCCTAATTGATCTTATCTCCCGTTGAAACATCGACATGATATATAAGAACACGCTGCCGTCTTCAGTGACCTAGTACTACGATTTCAGTACTCAAAGTTTTACAATGGCAACAATTTTGAATAATAATATCACATCCCATGGCGTAGAGATGTCAATGGTTGCAGTATCTGGCATTCAAAATCCGATGACTAGTTTCACATCACTCCTCGATGGCTGGACAGGTTGGCAAGTTATCCTGACGACTATACTTGTCCTAGCTACCTACGATCAAGGTTCGCATAACTGCTAACTCTACTGAGACCTTGCATAGGGTTGCTAACATCATACCAAGTCATGTACATCAAGCGAAAGGGATCAATAGCGGGCCCTTTGTTCAAAATACCGTTCACAGGACCGTTCGTCCAAGCGCTTCATCCCAAATTCGAGTCGTATCTTGTGCAATGGGCTAGCGGACCGCTCAGCTGTGTATCCGTTTTTCACAAGTCAGTATTGTTCCATGCCCTGCGTCGCGTTATTTTCCTAATACCTTGTTCCTTAGATTTGTTGTCATAGCTTCCGATTGCGACATAGCACACAAGGTTTTCAAGTCTCCTGGTTACGTCAAGCCATGCATCGTACCGATCGCGGAGGACATTATGGGTTCAAGTGCTTGGATCTTCCTACAAGGAAAGGCCCATGCAGAGTACCGTAGGGGTCTAGCGGGACTATTTACTCCAAAAGCGCTTAGTACCTACTTGCCAGTTCAAGAGAAGGTCTATAGCGAATACTTTAGCAAATTCGTGGCTACGACTCAGAAGCATGAAGGCAGATCTACCAAGTATATGGGTCTTTTCCGGGAGATAAACTGTGCTCTATCTTGCCGCACATTCTTCGGGGATTATATCTCTCAAGATGCTGTGAAGCGGATTGCGGACGACTTCTACTTGGTCACTGCTGCTCTAGAACTTGTCAACATACCATTCTCCATGTATATTCCGGGCACCAAAACTTGGAAAGGAAAGCGAACGGCAGATGCAGTACAAGTGGAATTTGCGAAGTGCGCAGCAGCGTGCAAAGCAAATATGGCCTCTGGTGCGCACCCCACATGCATCGTCGACCAATGGGTGCTGCATATGATGGACTCCAAGAACTACCACGAACGGATTGCTGCTGGCGAGGAGAATGTGGTGAAACCGACAAATCTCATCCGGACTTTCACAAACGTTGAAATCGCCCAGACCTTGTTTACGTTCCTCTTCGCGTCACAGGACGCCTCAAGCAGTGCGACAACATGGCTCTTTCAGGTCCTTGCACAAAGGCCAGACGTGATGGGCCGCCTTCGACAGGAGAACTTGTCTGTGCGTGGCGGCGACAAACATCGCCCATTTGATTTGACAATGTATGAGTCTCTTACCTACACCAATGCGGTCGTAAAGGAACTCCTTCGTCATCGCCCACCAGTCATATTTGTACCTTACGTTGCCACGAAAGCATACCCCGTCACGCCAAACTATACCGTCCCTAAGGGCGCTATGATCGTACCTTCATGCTATCCCGCGCTACACGATCCGGTGGTTTACCCTAACCCCGAAAATTTCAATCCAGATCGCTGGATCACTGGTGATGCAGAGTCAAAAACTAGGAATTGGCTGGTGTTTGGTGCCGGTGCGCATGATTGCCTGGCAAGAAAGTATGTGCCTTTGACAATGGCGCACATGATCGGGAAAGCAGTGCTGGAGCTTGACTGGAAGCACCATGCCACAGAGAGGTCAGAGGAGATACGTGTATTTGCTACTTTATTTCCCATGGTATGTTGATGTGACTCTTGAATTGCTCTATTGAATGATGCTGACTTGAAGGCTAGGATGAGTGTCCACTCACGTTCACGGAGCGGCCCTGATGTTGCATATTTCTTATCCCTGTTTGAACGCCTTATCGAGGTGTGTATACTCAATTTTCACTCATGTTACACCACATCTGAGCTTAATTGTCATCGAAAATCATGCAAGTTCATGATACAAAGCACTAGTCACGCCTACAGTCAACAACAAACCTCGATTGGATAGGTCAATGTAATCAAATGTTTGTGAGCTGCCAGTCACGCAGCTTGTATCTAGTGACTCGCCGATTCCTGGTGGTATAAAAGTTGCCTCTACATTCTCTACGCTCTACATTCTTTAAAAAATATAACCAAAATTAAATAACTAAAACAGTCCCTATACACCCAACGATCAGCATTTCTTTCACCAAAACACCGAGTACGCTTTACCCCCAACGTTCAATATGTGTAGGAGATACCACAATTTCGTCTATCACTGTCTCGCCGATTGCCACTTGGTCTACAAGAGACCGGCATGGGAGAGTCACTGCCAGTATACGGGAAGAGACTGTCCATTTCCTGGAGGACAATTTGATTGTCCTGCATTCGAAGACATGTACCCAGTGGTGAGGTATGGGAACTCGCCGGGTCCCTCTGCACGATGCCCTTTTCACAGTCCGGCCGCACACCACAATCCGGGGATGTCTAGGGCAGCCATGAGTCAGGACGGCAGCCATTATTGGAAAGCCACACCTAATTCTGGTGACATATCCATGATGCGACAAGGTCAGGATCTGCTCCTCGATACGTTGAGGGCCTGGGCTGAAAACCCAAATAAGTATGAGAATGATCTCCCGGATGGTAAGACGTTGAAAACTATGACGTCCGACGATTGGCGGGCATACTACAAAGAGATCTTTGATTTCACTGCAGATGCAACGCTAGGTGAGAAGTACAAGCAGGATCCCGAACCGTGGGGTAATTTCTCAGAGCAAGAAAGTGTCGTGGTGTGTGTCCAAGACTATGCTCTGGAGGCCCAGAACGCGGGATTCCAATTCTTCAATCAGCCCGAACCCGCTCGTGATCCTGGAACCTATACTGATAGTGGAGACGATCGGGAGCCTTTCGCCGATCAAGCGGATGAAGAGAATACTGGGATCCTCATACCTGCAACCCCACCAGAGGGTCAAATAGACGATGCTCCAGGAGTAGGCAACCGGCCTGGATTTAATGCTCCCGGATCAGCTTACACAGCGGTTCCTGCTGCAGACAAATCTTCAGCTTCCGGTGCTGAGGATGTCTCTGGTGCTCCATCCCCCACGAGGAGTGTCCCTCTTGATGGAAAATCGCCGGCTTTGTTTAATTTTTGGGATCCACAAGAATCCCCCTCACTCTGACTGTCGGAACAGGCACAGGAGAAACAAGTGGTGGAGTAATGCACTAATTGCATCGCTGTTAGTCCTGGAGGATCGAGGACTGGTAGCGTCAATTGGGGGAGGTGTGAATTCAATCCCTCTCTGTAATTCAATCGTTCCAATAAATATGTTCTGAGTGTTTTTGTCCCCCGTGATATCTGGGACCCGTGGGAAGTTCTCGCGGCAGACCACGCCTCTAGATACACTCTCACTCGACTTATCGACAGACCAGCTCCTCACGTCGAGATCGAGACAGAATTTTTCATAACAGTCTAAGATTCTTGGGTATCAACATTCCAACCTCGTCAACATTTTTCTCACCTCTGCACATCTACCCTTCACGCCTTCTTCCCCAGCCTCTCCAACGTTCTCCTCGTCCCCTCCACAATCAACCCATGCTCAACACCATGAATCCTAGTCTCCAGCTCATCCAAACTCTCCCCTTCCTTGAGTTCCACCTCGGCCGTCACAATCGCCGCGCCCGCATCCACCTCCGCAATCACCTCATGGATCATAACACCCGTCCTCTTCAGCCCTTCTTTCCTGCCCGCCTCCCATGCACGCTCAATCGCGCCTGCGCCCGCAAACTCGCCTGGCAGCGCGGGATGCAGGTTTATTATCTTGACGCCTGCGCTCGCGATGGGGGAGAGGAAGGAGGGTGTGACGATGTGCATCCAGCCCGCGCATACGATCAGGTCGGGGCGGGGTTGGAGGTCTAAGATGATTTTGGCGAGGTCGGTGTCGTATTCGGTGCGTGCGCGATCCGTGTCTTCGGGGTGCTTTTTCTTGTAGGGGACGAGGTTGTGGTAGGTTGTTGGTATTGAGGCGTTGGCAGCGCGGGTCAGGCCATATGCTGCTTTGCGACTAGAGCACAGTTGGTTAATGCAAACTACTTTCGATTGCAGTCTTAGGTATCAGAAGGAATGCGTACTTTGATATGACGTGTGTGATGTGTGTATTGGGGAGCGCGCCAGATGCGCAAGCATCGATGAGGGCTTGCAGGTTGGAGCCATTGCCGGATATAAGGACAGTGAGATTGAACTGGCGGTCTGACATTGCTGCGACGATTGACAAACAGAGAATTGCAGATCAACGTAGTATTTCGAGGGATTAAAGAGCGACGTCAAGCTTCGAGCTTCTCAAAATTTTGGAACGTGGGGTAATTAAGTTTAACCCCGCTATGTTCGGAGTTAATCTGGAGAGAGATCTTACACCAGCTCTTGCATTGCTCTAAGAAAGTCATTAATTGGGTATTCTGCTCGAACTATTATACAGTGAGCCTTCCGACGATCCCCCCTATATAGGGATCCATGTTGGCTTCGGGACCTTTGACAATTGCTACATAGCTTTCACAAAAGTCTACCAACGCCTTCAGTCCTCGATGAGAACGCCGTATACGCCGAAGAGTCCCTCTGCTCATGCCCTAGCCCTCTTCGAACTAGCTACCGAGCCCTCATCCATGTCCTCCCACTCGTCATCCTCGTCCTCAATGATCGCCCTCTTTCGCTTGCTTCGGCTTTTGGCGCCATTGGACGAAGATCCCTCGCCCGCTGCCCACTTTGCCCGCCTGTTGATTCCTTCAAGACGCTCCTCAAACTCCTCCTGTTGGCTGTCAACTGCCGACTCGAGCTTCTCAACCTTCTCTGCCGCATCCTCCATTTGGTCAAGTGCGTCTGCATTCTGGCTGTATATGCGGTGCTTGAGGGCCAACCTCCAGAAATAATACTTTCGGTCGTTCTCGCTGCTCGACTTGGCCTTGCGTGTAATACGCGCTCTGTTCCTGTGAGTCGGAGGGATAGTAGAAAGCAGATGTAGCTCTACCATTCGGTAAAACTGCCTCGTGACTATCTTCGCCTCGTGTCGGAGTTTCTCAAGATCGCGGCCGTTTCCCAGAATCTGGTCTCTTGGGATGGGTGAATCCTTCCTAAGCGACTCTGGTGGGAGAGTGGAAGCAAGCGAGAGAGATTGGAAGGCGGGAAGTTTTCGCAGATAGGTGATATCGCTGTAATCACGCATGGCATCGAAGTCCTCGCTCGGGTCCTCGAGGGGAATCTCGTAGATGAAGGGTTTGCTGACTAGATCCTCGAAGATGGTATCGTACAGACGGCTACCGAGAGACTGGCCCTGATATGGTGGTAGGATGAGAAATTGTGATATCCGCTCTCTTGACGGAACCTCCAGTCGGTTGATCTTTTCGTTGAAGACGAAAGTCTCGGGGTCTTGTGTTAGGCGGGGAGGCGTGTACTTTCCGGCGTCCCCGTTGGTGCTATCCGGCGGCGATGGCAGTTGCTTCGTACAGCGCGCAATCTCGAAGGTTGGGAAGATCCAGCAGCGATATGAGGTGGAAAATCCGGCGAGGGTATATGGCGACACTACTGAGTCTTCCAGAGGAGTGACCTCATAGAGTAGGTAGAGCGACCAGCGATCGAATGTGTCCTCGTCATCAAGCCCCTCTGTTGTAGCGCCTTCGATAAACAACAGCACCAGGATCTTCATGTTGTTCCATATCTGCCTTGCGGCCGGGTCGGTCATGGACGCCTTCCATATCTCGAACTGCTTTTCGTGCAGTATAAAGTGATGCAAGCGCTCTCCTGGCGGCTTCCAGTCCTTTGAAGCTGCCTCTACCGTGTCGTTGGTAGATTCAGGCAGGTATTTCCGGAACAGCTCTGGCGATAGGTCTACCTGGTTCAGGTCCGGAGAGATTTTCTTGAGGTCAAGCTCTTGGTCGAATTGTATCTTCAGCTTGGGCTTGAGGTCATTGGCGCGGAAGTCGAGGTCAATCCGGGGGTTCTTGTAGCCGGCGATGGTTTCTTGTTCGTCGATGACGGTGTAGGTGAAGCTTGGATTGAACGCGTCGTCGAGGATGCGCTCAGGCTCGTTTGCGTCGTCGGTGGTGCGGTAGAGGTTGATGTAGAAGCACTCGTTCGAGTTGGTGACCCCTACGAGACATCAGCATCTGCAGTGGGCGTAGTGCAGGCGCAAGAGTGCAGGAGGACTGCGGTCGCGCAATGGCGTTTGCGCCTGGGACTTACAGTCGTCGAGATCAAGCTCCATGGCTGCAGATCTGGCGTCGGTACGTAGTGCTTGGTCGCTGCCGGTACGAGCCGTGAGGAAAGAAGGTCTTAGTGACACGCCGCTTGCGGAATGAGCGTCGCGAAGGTGAAGTCCAGCAGATTAGCGCGCCGGAACGCGTTTTAGCGCTCCCTTAGCTCAGCCCTACAATCCCCCTGCACCTGAGCCAGCGGACCAAGACTCCAGGAAAGTTGCCGTCGCCTCGTCGACACTGCACACCCACCCAACAACATCGCACCCTCCCTTTCCCCCCATCCACCCTGCGATCACCCGGCGATAAGTAGAGGCATGGACAGCTTCGAATGAAGTTTTGCCGCCTGTTCTCTGTTTTGCGTCCCAGGCGCATTTCTTCTTTGTCCAGTCAAAAGGGTCACCGCACACACCACGCAACATGTGGGACGGCCTTTTTATGCTGCTCGCCCTGAGCACAATAATGGGCATTGCGTATGTCGTCTCTCCGTCGCCCAAGGCGGTTTTCGCCCAACAACAAAGCCCACTGACACTCTCAGCTCCTTTCTCGCCGGCATCCTCCCGCTCTCCTTTAACCTCTCCTCGCGCCAGCTCCGCATCATCACCCTCCTCGGCACCGGCGTGCTGGTAGGCACCTCGCTCATTGTCATCATACCCGAGGGCATTGAGACCATGTACAGCGCCGGCAGCAAATCACGCGCACCCAGCACGCGAAACATCCAGCCCTCCGTCGCTTCTCTGTCTGGCATCCAGAACAGTGTCAAGCACCCGAGCGAGTTCCCGTCGTGGAAGAGATCAGACGTACTGGATACGAGCTTCTTCTCTGGCGGTGCCGTCAAGGCGCCCATTGGCGACGTTGGCGGCGACAAGCTCCCTGTCGACATCCAGGTCAAGAAGGCAAAAGACAGCAAGGAGAAGGACAAGGAAAAGCTCGAAGAAGCACATCCGCAAAAGGGTGGCGATGACGACTCGACAGAAGGCCACAAGGAAGGGCATACTCGAGTGCATGCACCAGAGGATGACGAAGATGGCCACAGCCATGCATCGGACGGACACGACGAGGGAGCAAGCCCCCATGCATACATTGGCGTAGCATTGATCCTAGGCTACATTCTCATGTTCCTAGTTGATCATCTCCCCGAAACGCTTGCTTCTGCGAAACCAAAGTACCAGCCAATGCACATCTCGCTTTCGAATCTTCACAGAGGGCCACACAACTCCTCTTCCTTGAGCCTCAACGGAATGGGAGGCGCTAGCCAAGCAGTCACGCCCCTGGCAACCCCAGGGCTGCCCCCGTCGTCCCACAAGAAGACTCCGGCAGCCACAATCGGGCTCGTTGTTCACGCCTGTGCAGACGGCATTGCGCTAGGCGCCTCATCTACCGCACCATCAACGTCCTTGTCGCTGGTAATCTTCTTTGCCATTATGCTCCATAAAGCTCCCGCAGCCTTCGGGCTCACTTCGGTGCTCCTCAAGCAAGGATTGTCGAAGCGACGGGCGCGCACACATTTAGCTTTCTTCAGTTTAGCAGCTCCAATTGGCGCTCTTGCAACATGGGCCATTGTTCACATGTTTGGACGTAACCGGCTGGGTGGGGAGGAGGGCTTGACATGGACCACAGGCTGGGTCTTGTGCTTTTCCGGGGGAACTTTCCTGTAAGTGCAAACATTGCATCTCTCAACCGTGACTCTCACTAACTCTACCAGCTACGTCGCCATGCACTCCATGTCCGACGCCACAACCTCCCACTCGCACGACGATCCCACCGCAAACGGTTACATGGATGCATACCCAGGCACTGACGGTCTCTCAAAGGGCGACATCGCTATCGTCATGTTCGGCATGCTCTTGCCTCTTGTTACGCAGGTGGGGCATGCCCACTCGCATGGCCATTGAGCCGGGCTCGCATATTACGGCGTCAAAACCGGTCTTTGCACCGGCATTTATGTCGCAGCCCAAAGGCTGTTGACTGGGTAATGCGCTTCTTGAATGATACCAAACTTTTCGTCATAGGAAATACAATATGATCCTGTACTACTAGCATCCTTGAATGTTTGATACTGGCCATGCACATGCCAAGCCATCAAGTGGTATTTTTGAATCAAAAGCTAGGGATCCTAGTAAAAAAGAATCCTTGTTGCAGAAATATCCCTAGGAGTGAAGTACTACCACCAAGATGGGCTTCACGAGAATCGATGCGCAATGAGGAAGACTGAGTACCAATAACTGATGTACTGCAGCATTGTGTACCCACAGATATTGTTGTAATATCCCAAACCAGTTCTAACGATCTCTCGGCTAACAAACATCTCATGCTGACACATGTCAAACCATGAACGATTTTACGTGGTGAAACCAACCCCCAAATGATTCATGTCTCGGTGAAACTACGCTATAATAGTTTACATTGTGAAACTCAACTAAGAAAACGCGTAGTAAGATAAATACCGATATCGTGGTTCAAACTTGCCCTTTGTAGTTTCTCAGCGGATTGATAGTATGCGTCTACGATGTTGAGGGGGAAACGAGTGTTATTGGGTTGGGTCGATTTGATCGAACTACCAGCGCAGGTGGAACCCAATGTTTTCACTGGGCAAAAGCTCCGGAGAGACGAATCACTTCAGCCCTCTCAAGGAATTCTCTTTCCATCGTGTAATCGCGGCCAAAGAACGTTAAAAGGGTCTCACCAACCGGTTAAGTGAGCTTCACGTCCTTATATTTGTCCTATCTAGCACGACTGCTGACAACTTCTAACAACTCCAACAACGCAGCCTCATCCTCCTCATCACACTTTGGGAACATTACAAAAGTCAATTCTCCATCGCGTAAATCAAACCTGTGTCCTGATTTCGCGAAACGGCTACCCATACCAACCCACTGGCTTGGTCCAATGTCGCAATCAAACATGAAGTATCTGCTACTCAGCAGCTTTGTAAAAAGTCGATATCGTTCTTCAAATGCCGTGCCCTCATCCCAATCCCCCGAACCGATAGCAAAGTGGCGCAGTCGCAGCAGACCAGTACGAAAGCGTTCAAAGATCTGATACCAGTGGAGATCAACGGCCTGGAAATACCGTTTTCTGCCAAGTATTGTACCACGATGAGGCTCTGGTACGGTGTGGAGAGCAGGAAAATTAGCATTGGCTTGTTCCCTCCAAAGGGACAGGTGGGTGATGATGGGACAGTCATCGAGATTAAGCTCTTCTAAAGTTGACCCATGCGAGAGAATCCAATCAACTTGCCAGTCGTGCGTGATGGTAAATTTTCCTAGGCAGAGCGATCTCAATTGGGGAAACGCAGGCACCTGGCGAAGATCAACAAACGGCCACACGCCCCAGTAGCACTCCGTCCCGTACAGAGTCAGGTTTGTGAGCTGGCTTGTCAATGGCTTGAGCCATAAATTGGGAAGGTCTCTTCCAAAGCCTTGATGACACGCCGGTTTGTGAATGCTATCTTCAGGAGCTGCTTCGTCCTCTTCAGTTGCAATCTGCAAATGCAGGCTTGTCAAACGATCTCGCACAGCCTTGAAGTCCTCCCATTCAAACACAGCTCTATCCATATAGTCTTGCAGATTCTTTATCGTCAAGCTATCCACTTTTTCAGCTTGCCTTAACGCTGTAAACAAAAACTCGAGCACCTGGACGCGGAAAGAGTTCGTTTCAGCAACGTCCTTATCCATTTCACGACCTGGTTCGCCGATGGGTGTCGTATATGCGCATTCGCGTGCAAATTTCACCTCCACCTCTTTCAGGTTCGAGAGCTTGCAAAGGAGAGCGAGGGCTTCGCCAAAACTTTCCTCAACATCGGCTTCATCCTGGACACCACCTGTGTACTCTGGATCATCAGAAGTATTGATGATGACGCAGCGAGCGAGAGAATTTAATTTAGATTGAAGCAATGAGGTGAATTTGTTCGCACTTTCGTCTGTGTTGTTGAGGATCAACGTGCTGAAGAGCGTTTGGGTTGCTAGGATTCCAAGCTCCTTGTTGACCTGACGAACGGCCTTGAGAGTCTCCGAATCGCCATGGAGAAATTCGATGCAATGGCGACGTAGCTCAATTGGGAGTTTGAGCATTTTAATAGCACAGAATACTACAAAAAGAGGCAGTGAGAGAGGGTCCAAGGTGCGGAGTAAGACGGACACACTCGTACCTGCGCTAGCGTTCGGTCCGTGCCTGTTCACTTTCCAGGCTGGTTGTTACAAAAGGGCGGCACTGGCGATGCTAAGACTTGAGCCACGAACTACAACAAACTCTAAGTAGAAATGATTGATGGGGCTTAAAAAGACGCGTTCTACCGCTTAGATATCCGGAATATAGACTAGTTGCCTCTCACTAGCTGCGGCAGCCTTGGCCTCATAAGGCAACAGTCTTAATCTGGAAGCGCTTGTCAGAACTACAAATTCAGCTCCATCACGAAACAAATTCGAATCCAACTTGGAAAATCTCCCGCCTATCATGACTTCGGCATCTTTTTTAAACATTCCGATCACGCTTCGTGAGCAGATCTACGACGAGCTGCTCCCCGCCTATGCAGTAAAGGCCGTGATATCACCAATCTGCAGGATCCTGCCCCTGAACCGCCAAATTTATCACGAAGTGATTGATTACCTCGCATCAAAACTGCCTATTCTCATCCAAACCAATGATCCCGTGTTTCTACGGGGAATCCTCAATGATACTGCCTTTCGTCCCTTTCCGATCATCTCGCAGCTCAAGCTCAGGACTGATATGGCCCACAAGGATATTACCACAGCTCCGATAGCGATCAAAATGGAGTTCCACAGGTTTGAAACGCACGAACGAGGATTAGCGAGCTACCCTATTTTCCTGATCCCGGCATCTTCATTAAGGATTCTATTGAATGATGTTCTGGGCTTACCGAATTGGGCAGAGTGGAACATGCAAGCGTCAGTTTCTCTTGAGATGGTGAATACTTTCACATATACTCGATTGAAGGCAGAAGAGTTGCTGATTGGGCCATGGCTCGACTCGATTCGTCCTGTAAAGTTCCTCGGTATTGAGACGGAAGCTTCGATCTCAGAGGCTCTCACACTCCGACTAAGAAAGAGGCTTGTTGGCGGCGTATACGAAGCCGAAGATCTTTTAAAGAAGCTTGGTTCCCTTCGTAGCGCTGGACTAGAAAAACTACATGCTGGGCAGTGGGAGCTCGCATCTGAGCGATACAACATGGCCCATAGATACGCAACATTGCTCTGGGACTGTCATATGGCCACCATTGGAAACAATTCATCACCAGGCCTGGAAGAAGATTTCATTTTCCAACTCTGGACCATAACAGTTGAGGAGGGCGCAGATCTCATTAAATCGTTAATCAACACTGCCAGCGGCGTGCCGACAAATGGCGAAATCCCAACCGGCTGCGCCAAAAACAATGCACACCTTTTGCAGGCGCGCCAAATTGGTGAAGAGATTATCAAAATCCAGTCAACGCGTCAACCTTTTGCGGATAAAACGACTATCGATGATGACAAAGCGCAGCAAATGATACAGAAGGCTAAAGCAGGTATCAGCCTTGAGCTACACTTCGTTTGCCGGGCGTTGGGAGATGTAGATGCTGCAGCGGCATATCTGCGGGAGTATTTGAAGTATGAGCCTGAGCCTGTGGAGGAATTTAGGCGAAACATTGATGAATTGATAGCCGAGGGCGCGAGTGACACGGAGGGTGCGAGGACTAGTTTTGCGAGCTGGGATACGGATACTGTATCTATGTCTGGTTGAACTCAGTCATTTGTGTTCCTACTGTTCAAAACGATGTGTAAAATGTTATGTATATATCAAGAATTGCAATATAGAACTCAAGTTACGCACGACGCAGCGAATCTTTATAGTATGCGCTACATATTTCGGCGGCACATGAACTCAAAGCAATGGAAAAGAAACAAACTGGTCCAAAATATCAGAACAAGGGGGCTTGGAGCAAGGGATATCGGCAGACAGAAAAAGCCAAGATGATGAATAGTGCACCCTAGATGGATTCCGATGATAGCAAAGACGGTCGGTTGATGTGGTCCTAGTCCACCAACGCATCCTATGATAATGCTACAATGCTAAGAAGGCTTTCATTTTTGCTGCCTCTCCAATCTGCTCAACAAGACTCTTCGCAGCTAACTGACCATTCTTTTCCGCGAATTCGACCGCCCTACGAACTTGCTCTCCGCTATCTGAGACGATGTCGACACCCTTATGATGCAAAAGTAGCAGCATATCTAACCTACCATGTTCTGCCGCGCCTTCGAATGCCGTCCTGCCCTGGTATTTTCCACGAGGTGCATTGATGTCAGCACCCTTTTGGAGAAGCAGCTCTGCAATACCAACAAGACCTTTGATAGCGGCAAGTTGAAGCGCTGTACCGCCTCCCCATATGCACGGTGACGCATTGATATCAGCACCCTCGTCGATAAGATACTCTATAATGTCACGATGCGCCAATTCAATGGCCAGTTGAAGTGGAGTCCGGGCAATCCCAAGCTGAGCATCACAGTTAACTTGAGCACCGGCGTCGCGTATGAGTTTGACGATTGTCAAATCACCTGTTGATATTGCTTGTAGCATAGCAGTCCACCTGCCACTATGCGGATCGGGCGCTCGACTGATAACAGTACTGTGAGGGTTTCCACGATGACGCAGGAGAGTTTTGATTATGCCAGGCTTACGCCTAACAATTGCTGCTCCCAAAGGACTTGGTAAATTATCCCAATTGCCACGTTGGCAATCCGGCTCGTCAATATCATTCGGATCTGCGAATGGTGCCAGTATTTCGACGAGAGCAGCGTCATCTATATCGATAGCGTGACGGAGCGCTCTACGAGCGAAGTTTTTCTTTCCTTTTGGAAAGCGCTCCATGAAAGCGGTCAAAAGGGTTTTTGTTAGGATTCTTGATTTTGACAAAGAAGCCAGAAGTGCGGATGGGTTATTGGGGTCCGCTCCGTGCTGGAGGAGTTGTGAAACCAGTTCTTGATCACCAGCGTTCACCGCGACCAAAAGAGGCGAAAGCAGCTCCTCCTCGTGTAATCTACTTCTGCGGCTCAAATTGACACTAGCCCCTCTTTCGAGAAGCAAACGGATTATGGTAGTGTCTCCCCGATAAATGGCCTCTCCCAATGGAGTTTGCAAGCTGTTGCCTGTTCGTCCTTGCAATCGCAAAAATTTGGACACGCCGCCCGGTTGGTCCAAAGGGGCGCCCGCAATCATAAGCTGTTGCAAGACTTGAATGTTACCCCACCTGACTGCTAACACGATGAGTCCAGATCCGGCGACCGGAACGCATGCATCCAGAAACAGACGGATCATGGGGGCATCGTGCGCTACGATAGCGGACTCAAGACATTCCGCGTTAGGCTTAATACCAGCGGCCATCAAGTCTTCTACTATTGCGAGGTGTTTCCCTAATATAGCCATGCATATCGCCGTACTTAATCTAGAAAAAGCCTGCACCGGACAATCTGTGCCTAGCTCAAGGAGAACACGCACCATGGTGGCATCACCGGCTTCGGCGGCAGCCACGAGAGCTGCGTAAAAACGATCGCTCCCTTCTATCATCGTTCTTATGTTTCTTTGAAGAAGGATTTGAGTAATACTATGCCGTTGCCACCTGATAGCTTCGCTAAATGGAGTCGTACGTGGATATTCGACCCAAAAATCTTGTCCTGAGGACTCGTAAGCGTCACGGGGTGGTGTGCCAGCATATAGATGCCATTCGTCCCTGAAGCTTTTGCTGAAACCATTTGTCATTAGTTCCCAATCCAATGTATCTTCCATAAAACGATGAATTAAACTCATGTGATTGCCGCGGATAGCATTGATTAAGCAATCGGTGGTGCGATCAACTCCGCAGGCCAGAAAGAATTCCACCAGGCTCAGGTTTCCCTGTAGCGACGCATTCTCCAGCGCATGAGAACATGTATTTCTCAGCTCGTGATCGGATCGAGTCCCTATTCTAAAATCTCTTCCCAGCATCACCTTGACGGCTTGCGTGGCTCGATGATAGCCGACCAGCCTTGTCGCATTAAACAGAGGGCCATGGAGCTGATCCAACTTATCCAAGCGTAGTGGAGTCTTTGTGTATCTCATATAAATGTCTACCAGAGGATCTTGTTTCCAGAAATCAACATTGCTCAATTCACACCAACCGATGTGGGCACCAGCCATTAAGAGGAACCGTAAGATTTCACATGTGACGGGAGGTAGTCCTACTTCATCACGAAAGAGAAGAAGGTGCTGCATTGCTGTGTATGTCGTATGGCTTTCTTGTTGATTAACGTCCATGCCGAAGTCGACAAGAAATTTTATGATTTCAAAACGGCGGAACTTGCATGCAAGGCCGAGCGGAGTATATGGCGTTCCAGCGAAACGACATGTTAATTGATTGACATCGAGCCAACGATCCAGGCAGGCCTTAACAATATTTGGAACATTGACTTCGATTGCAATCGTGAGGATGCTCTGTTGTAAGGCTGTCGAGAATGGCTGAGGGATAGCATCCAGAATGGTCTCCAATTGAGACATCGAAAACCCTCTCAATTGCTGAAAAATTGCTTCAAAGGGAGCATGATCTTCTCCTACAAAGTTATTAAACAGGAGAAAAATTAGCTGTCGAAAGAGAACAGTATCGTAGGATTGGTCTTGGAGGTCCAGCTGCGCCCGCCACGGAAGCAAACTCATTGTTCGGCTCACACTTGAAGTAATAGATTGGGACTGACATATTCCTGTAAGTCCCTCCAGCGAAGGGTTTTCGAGGCCGTCAAATAGATTGAGAGTGTTATAAGGCAATCCAAAGTCATCGAACTTCGAAATGCAGTCCCAAATTTCCTGGCCGGATCGAGTTTCAGGGAACATGTCCAGGGTGTCTGTGTCGAGATTGAAAACTGGAGTTGGTAGCCGTGAGTGAACATCTGGGAACTCGAGTAGACTCGCTACAGGCATGAAAGACATGTCCAACTTTTCCTCCAGGAGAACGGCGAGCGATTGGTCCATCCTGGATCTATCAATGTAAGTTAGGCTCGTGGAGTTGTTGGAGTGCTTTAGGCCAATATCGCTCACGGCTTCTTGCACCTCGTGAGGCAGTGATGATCGGATCCTTACACCGTCTGGTAAATTCTCGATTTTACAGCTGTCCGGAGCGATATTGCAAATCATATGCCGTGCAGTGTCCTTCTTGACCTTCTCGTTCGTCACTCTTTCACCAAAAATGTATACATGACTCGCAAACCCTTGAGCTCTCCGACGCTCGATTATATGTCCGATTGTATGCCATGTTTCCTTTGTTAATTTCTTACGAAAGCCCCACCGCTTGAGCTGGATCTCATATTGTGGCTTGCTGCAATTATAGCCAGCGTTAGCATGGATTGCTTCAACAAGATCTTCCCTTCGATTAGAGGCCATTACAGAGCACTTTCCAGAAGCAATTCGTTAAAGTAAATGAAAGGGTAAATAGCTTTTGCCTCACCTCGCATGAAAATCATGGCTCTCCATAACGTCGATAAGACCCCCAATTCCTTCCAAGTTTCGTTTCTCGTCCAGATATAGTTTCTTAATCGTATCTTTGTGATATTCCCACAGTGACTGTGGGATCTTTGCACGGCGGACTCTCCCCATGTTCCTGCGACACACAGCTTTCGACAATGAACAGGCAAGGAATACTTCTTGCAGAGCAAATTGTAGGATTTGACTATGAAGGATAACACGACAGAAAGACTTGATAAGCCAACTCCGGCCCTCATGAAGGCTGATGTGGCGAGGGTAAAACGGATCCGTGACCAGATTCTGGTCCGATTAAGATTTTGGTTTTGAAAGGGTGCAAAACACAAGGCTGAGTAGGGGGTGTCACGCTGCCGATGGCTGCCTGGCGTGAAGTCTAGCCAATAGACAGCTTTGCAAAGTTCGAGAACGATGTTCCACCGCGTCAAGACCAATCGAAGAACGCCACATCCCGTCCAGAATCTGATACCAAAACTGTGTTTGCCAAAAGTTTGGAAACTGCACAACAACTTAAGCGCCTTCCTACCTTACACAATCGCCTGATAGGTGCCTAGCACGCGCTGAAATTGGCTTCATATCTTTCCTAGGGTCGGTGCTGAACGATCCAGTAAGAGACGAGTATTACTCAAAATACTCCTTTCCAGAGTATGGCATACAACATAATGAAAAATTCATTATCAAAATTTGGTTACTAGGTTGCGGTGTTACCTCAGGCCCTAGATTGAGGCTTTTGGCTCCCATGAGCCAAACTCAGCGCCAAAACCAAATATGCCATAATCAGCTCGTTGGGATTACTTGAACATGTTACGGCCCTGACATAACTAAAAATTCGATTAGAGAGCTCTGTTTTCATCTAGAAGAAATTTCTCACAGCACCTTGTACCTGTTTCACAGCAACCTCATACAACACCAAAATGACCATTTGGACTCTCGAAGCTCGCATCGGACTCGCTACCTTACTCGTGCATCTCACCATACCCCTCATAGTAATGTTTGGTAGATTCATGCCAGCAGGGGTCATACCTTTTCGTAGGAGTGAGTAAACCGAATTATTGGCGTATTTTATATGAAGCTTAACAATTTCTAGGGCATCAAACGAGTCTGCTACCATTGCATACATTGCCCGCGGAGACAAGCACATATGCTTGGCCGGGTGGAGCAACTCTCACACCAGCATATACTTGTCATGTATCTATTGTCATGTATCTGTCATGAGGGAACGATAGATATCGAAAGGGGAAATGGAGGGGGTTGGAACCAGAGAACACGACTCGCATCACTTGCATCACTTGCATCTCAGCCAAATCTGTTCCTACGGATGTAATTTGATGTATTGTGTGGCTGTATCATTCGGAAGAAACTTTTCATCATCCTGACTCCTCTTGATACCTCGTCCAGAGCCAGTACCGAATTTATCAAACATCACTAGTAAAACATTTCTCCCAATCATAGCTCCAGCCTACCTCCACGCCATAGTACTGTTCTTTGCCATCCTTAGGCTTGCCCTTCTCACTATCCACCACTCCGTTCTTACCACTTTTACCCTTAATATTGAGGTCAATCCTGAATTTGATCTTCCCTGCGCCACACTGGGGTAGCTTGTAAAGGTCAAGTTCCTTGGAGACGGGAGAGTAATCCCACTGCCCGTATGGACCGGACTTCTGGGGACCGGCAATAGCAATTTCGTCGGTGATCTAACTCACATGATTAGCGCAGCCACCGTTACATCTGCAGGACACAAAGCATACTTCGCTTCCACGTCCAGTGGCATATGTTACTTCCCACGACGCCTCGACCCCCTCATCGAGGTCATAATTTGCTATCACCTTCGTTCCATTCTTATGGAGCCTCAATCTATAATGGTCTCCACTCTTGCTCTTCTCCACATCCGCAAACTCTGTATAACTCAACTCTGTTTCGCACCACGTATGCTCCACACTGCCCAAGCTAGCGCGCAAACTTGGATATGCTATGTGCCAGTAGTAGATTTCACTACCATCCATAGTGTTTTGACCGAACGTCAGGCGCGTGTTGTAGGAATCGGTAGACGGCTTTGCGAAGTCGGGGCAGCCTGGGCCGCTGAGGGAAGTAATGTTGAACGCCCAGTTCGGTGGAAGAATGCGAACTATCGGGTCGGCATCGGGAGCAGGCAAAGCGATGGCGGTGACGAGGCTGATAAGGCCGAGGGATAATGCGAGAAAGATTTTCATGACGGAAGATGATCGTGAGAATGTGTCGCTGGTATGACCTCAACTGTGTTGTTCTATGTGGAGAAGAGCATACTGTGGTGGGTGCGCGGTCGCCTTTATACGTCGACCTTCGAGCTGTAGTGTGTCTCTGGGCGTATATCTGGGGAAACAATTTGTGAAAAATATCTATTACTACATTTTAAACACATATGAGCAATTTACCCCAAGGTGTGATGAGATAATATCTCTTGCTGGTCCAAGATAGTGGAATGATATTGTTGTTAACTTATGGAAGTAGCCACGGCGGCAACTGAAGATCGATGGTGAACAATAGATAGGGGTAGTAACAGGCGGCAGAAAGCGTATGAGAGATTATCACGGTAGGTGGCGTTGCCCGAAGCCCTGAAATCGCTGCGTTCATGCCCATTCCGTTCACGCTCCCCGCAACCTCAGGCAGTACAAGATAATACCCTCTATCACATTTACATGCAGGTTATTGTGGGTTCATCTCTTGATGCTACGTCAATATAGGGTTAAACGGAACTCTGAGGAGCGATCCTGGATGAGCGACCTGCAGCGGGGCGCGAGCCCCGTGCCCGTCAGCAGCGTGAAACAAGACGAATGATGTCAATCCTCTTACTACAGTATGAGTTCACGCCCGCACAAAGCTCAGCGTTTAGCCTGTTCCTAATGCGTAAGATCTGCTCCGTGTGGATGACCAGAATGCACTCTGCAAATTGCCAGCGAGCAAAATTGAATGCACGTGAAGCTACCTGTCCTGTATTCATGGGACGGAAACTACTCGAAAGGCTTCCCGTGTGTATGTAGTACCATATAGATGAACTGGTAACCTAATGGCTATGTATGGTAGTACGCAAACCGGGCTGGTCACCTTGTGCATTGGAGCTAACGGCGGGAGAAAAGAGTGGAGTGACAGGTTGCTAGAAATTGAAAGGCGGTGCTAATGTGACACCGTATTTTTATAATGCACTCCCAAACTCCCGAAAGATGCTAAATGGTGATCTTTTCGCTCAGTGCTCGAAGCCAACGCCCAGGGTACCGTTCAGATCTCGAAAGTCTCCCCTCAGTATTTCAATACCATCACGCTTCACCTCCTCTACCAGATCCTTAATCTTTGGTGCCATGACCTCTGGTTCGAAGCCAAAGTACTTATATGCAGTCTTGCTTGGCAGGCTCTTCCCAAATCTTCGCATCGACACAGCCGCATCAGCATAGCGCTCCCATCCATTTGCAGCGTACGCCTCAATAACTACGGCCGGTTTGCCAGCCTTGGACTTCAAAACAGATTGCTTATACTCGCGGGTCTGTTGCTCGAACAACCTTGGGACAGGGAACGAGACAACACGTGCAGTGACATTGAACTTTGACTTCAATAGGTCACGAGTCTGCATGGCGAAGACCATCTCAGAACCCGTGCTTATGAGAGTCACATCAAATTCCTCCTCCTCGACAAAAACGTATGCCCCCTTCGCAAAGCCTTCACGTGAGGACTGTTCCCATTGTGGCAGAACCTGGCGTGATAATGAGATGATGCTAGGCGTTTCTGTAGCCTTTATAGCAACCTCGAAAGCCCCCGCAACTTCCTCGGAGTCGCAAGGGCGCATGTAGAGCAAGTTAGGCATAGCCCTATACAGTGCTGCAAGAGCAATCGGTTGATGTGTAGGGCCATCTTCTCCAGTACCAATAGAATCGTGCGTCGCTATGTGTATTTGCTGTAGGCCTTGAAGGGCGCCCATGCGGACTGCAGGTGCAGCGTACAGATAAAACATGAAGACTAATGATTGATATACTGTCAGTAAAACGTTCTATGAAGGAGAAGAAAGTTGTGTCTCTTAGACATATATACGCTTAGAGTACTTCGCGAAGCTTCCGTAATGGGCAAAAGAAGTTGTCACTGAATACTCCAAGTGCACGTTTTGTATGCAGGAGATATTTTAGGGGCTCACTTACAAGATGATGTGATAGGCAGAAACGTGCCCTTGTTGAATGCGACAAGGCCGTTGGAAATCGCGCACATAGCATGCTCGCGAATGCCGTAGTGAACGTATCGTCCAGTATAATCGCCATCAAGACCACAATCAGTCTTAAGTTCAGGCTTCGTCTCTTCAGTACATAATTATCAGATTGATTGGGAATGAATAACTCACTGATTGGAAATCAACCTTCTTACTGTATGCAACATTGCACGATGGAGTCAAATCGGCAGTACCAACCAGAAAATTGCCCATGTTTTCGCCGAGAGGATTACCAATGATACCGGCAGATTTCCGAGTGGCGGTGGGCTCCTTGGGCAGATATTCTTTCTTGGGAATGAACTTCGTCCAATCTTCTGGCATCTTGCCTGCGACGCGTAACTTGAACTCAGCAGCCAGCTTCGGATATGCCTTTTCGTAGGCACTGACAGTGGCCGACCAATCAGCCTCGAGCTGCTTTCCACGAGAACCTACATCCTCAAAAAAGCTATACATTTCCGAAGGAAGCACATAATGCTCCTCTGGATTCAGGCCGAACGTCTTCTTGATGTTCGCAATGTCGTCAAGACCAAGCGCAGCACCATGAGTTGCCGGGGTACCCGCTTTGCCTGATCCAAAACCGATGACAGTGCGGATATTGATGAAGGTTGGCTTTTCACTATCCCGAGCCGCGAGGAGCGCATGTACAATGGCACTGACATTGGAGTGTCCGTCGAGAATATCGATAACATTCCAGCCGGTGGCGCGCATCTTGTCGTTCATATTTTCTCCGGAATTGGCAACGTCAGCGGTACCGTCACAAGTGATGTTGTTGTTGTCGTAAATTATGCAGAGATTATTCAACTTCCAATGACTAGCCAGCGAAACTGCTTCAAGACCGACACCTTCCTGGAGGCAGGCATCACCAATCATGCACCAGGTCATATTGTTGACCACTTCGTGGCCATCTCGGTTGTATGTTGCAGCAAGATGCTTTGTAGCCATAGCAAGACCAACAGCATTGGCAACTCCTTGGCCAAGAGGGCCTGTGGTGACTTCGACACCTTCATTCTCGATCTCAGGATGTCCTGGGCAGATCGAGTCGTATCGTGATGAGTGATAAGTTTTAAGCTGCTCCGTAGTCATACTCTCGACACCGACAAGGTGCATAAAAAGGTACTGCCATAGGCATGCATGGCCTGGTATCGTTGTTAACTTGGAATTTGATCATCAAGCCTGATCCACAGCCTGAAAATTTTACGGCCATTATAACCAGATCAAACGTACCGTTTGACAAAACAAATCGATCACGATTGAAGTAGCCGCCGTTCTTTGGCGAGAACTTCATAACATACTTGTACAGAGCTACGCCTATCGCAGCCATACCCATGGCAGACCTTCACGTTATCAGAACCTGGGCTTTCTCGTTGAATTACGGATGTGCTCAAACATACCCAGGGTGGCCTCCATTGAACTGTTGGCAGAGATCTGCGATGTATGCGCGGAAATGCCCGAGAACAAGTTCGTGTTTATCAGAGCCATCGAGCTGTACAGCAGCAACGCCGGACACGCCATTGACTTTCGTTGCTAAAGGCTTGATCGGAAGATCCGTGGAGACCTGATCGTAGAATTCGAGAGACGGCGACATGATGAAAGTAAGGGTACCAATTCCAGATGACTCGAATGTCGTTCAATTGCAGCAGGCAGTTGATATTTATCTACATAATGCATTTGACGTTCATCCTTGAAGCATACTCTAGAGTGAAGGAGGAGAATCATCAGCTCAAGCCGACCGAGACGAGCTCGTCTGTATCCAGGCCCATATGTGTTTGTTGAAAGTCTCCATTCCAGTTCTATGAATGGTAGAGTTTGGTTATTCAACATTCGTCCCGATACAGCATAGTGGACGGAAGGAAATCAAGCGACGAAGCGAGCGCTAGAAGCTCATTGGCTCTCGACACGAGGTCCAACCTAAAGGACTGTGTCATGATGTCGCCTTCACGCCTATGGAATCCGCGTGTGCGGGGCCCCAGGTGCGGGCATACGAAGGAGATGTATGTGTCTGCCAGAGAGTATAACTCTTCAGACATTGTTTTGCTTGGACTGTGAACGTAGGATGACCGTCAAGAGGAGGTCGCTAGAACTAGCAAATCGTGCTCGTCTCTTGCGCAGTTTTACTTCAGGGAGCTAGCATAAGCGTTCTACAATTGTTCCTGGTACGCGTAGGCCAGTAGCCTTCCAAACAATGCGTATAAATTTGGTCTCACGACCTGTCTTGGGAATCATCCCCCTGTGCCGCCCCAAACATTGACGAGATCGTCCAATATTGATTTTGATGGAAATTTGCTAACAGTTAGAACTTTGTCCAAGATCTCGAGGATTTCTCTTTGTCGGTCCTGTGTCTCGGCACAAAGAGCCGCTATATCTTCGTTAGCTCCGTGCGTTGATTAAATGTGTGGTGTTGCACTAACCTGCATACACTGCCTGGAAGCTGACGAAAGCGCTCGGAAGGTTTTGTGACTGTTGTGCCACGGCTATGCCACAAATAGTCACAGTGCTCTCGCGCAGCAGCTTGAACCGAGTCTGGTACATATTAAGTCCTCCAGTTGAAGGCTGATTCAAAATCATAATGATTCTTGCGAAGTGATATGTCTGTATGGCGGCAGCATGTGCCGGAGGATGAATCCAAATGGGTACTACTTGCTGCGTCTCTGATATCGAGCTTGGCGAAGACTGCATCATCGTGACTGGTATAGGCTCGAAGGATGATGGAAGGATCCGTTTCCAGGCATCGAGCATCCGCATTAATGTGTCTCCCGCTTCAATGTAACCAGCAATATCACCCTCCTTCGGAGTAGCCGCGAACTGTACGCATTTCGCGGCGATATAGATAATCCGTGTCGATAACCCATCCGAAGTCAGTTCAGACATGGGTATTTTTGGCTGATGAATCGTCAATGCTGGCCGACCTGTGCGGAATGCAGCCCAGATATCCTGACGAAGCCATGCCCACCAAACTGCACGTTGCAACCCATGTATGGATTCCCCGCTGGTATCTGAATTACGCTGAATCCAAAAAGCTCCTCGGAGGTGGCGGTCCCAGTTGCTGTGGTCGGAAGTACTTACTGTGCCAAACATCTCATACGTGCTGATCATTATGGCCGTAGCAAGAATCTCATGGGAGGTTGTGTACGACTGGTAGAGCAGATTCTGAGAAAGATAATGTAAGGTCTCATAGTAGTACTGTTCCGCGATCCTGTTCGTGCTTGGGGGAAGGCTAAATGTCGATGCAGGTGTGCTGGGTGGTATCGGAGATACGAACTCATTGCTGGGTTCCTGCGTTTGATATATGGCCATATGGCAGGCGCCGACGGCAAGAAGCGACTTCAACAAACCAACGTTGCGAAGAGCGAGGTGCGGGACAATGCTAGCAAAGTGTCTCGCAGGATCGAACAAATCCAGAATAGGTGCAACTACATCGACAAAGTGCTCAAAGTAGACAAGCTCCTCCCGTTTCAGTTCTATCCTGGTAACAGTGTTCCAAGGCTGGGTAGGAAGAAGCTGGCTATCCACTGCTTGGCCACTCTCACCAGCGAATGAGCTGTCACCCATTTCTAGAGCGACTGATTGCCGCGGAGATTGTCTCCTCGATAAGCTGGTAATGTCAAAATTCCAGCGGCTACTCTGTGTCTGTCCCTGCATGTTGCTAATAGCGTCTTCGGCAAGCAGATCATACCACTCAACTGGGCCGAAATTGGGCGCTAATGTGTCCCCAAACGAGAATAAACTATCGTCGAGAAAAAAGGTATCATCTGGGATCATATCGCTGGGCACTTCTTGCTGCTGGATAGGAAAAGAGACCCACGGCTGGATAGGGTCGACAGCATCTGAGTTTAAGCCAGTGGTGGGCACTGGAAGACTGATAGCCTCAGGCTCGCTCATGGTTGACGCATCATCGAGGGCAGCTGGCGTCTCGCTGACTTTGCGGGCACTTAGTGTTCGCGGTCGTCGAGGACCGGTCGTCTTGTCAACGTAAACGCACTCTCGTTCTACTCTCTCGCAATTCTTGCAGCTGGGGCGAACCTCATCGCACTTGACTCGCCGCTTGCGACATGTTAAGCTGGTGCGTGTCAGTCAAATGCGACTACATTCCGCTTATCATTTTGCAGCACCGGGTTCAATCAAGGTGGACGGCAGCGATAGATTACAATGTAGGAACCTGTTATCATGCCCTGCATTGTGGAATGTAGGAAGACTTACCAGCCTGTAGAGGTTCTCAACCCACGTGATTTAGAGGGCATTGTGATGAAATGTGGGGAAAGGTGTGGAAGAATCAGGATCGTCTCGTCTCGACACGAGCGGCGTCGCTTGGGTCAAATACAGGCAGCCCACAGCGAAAACTCCCCGCATTCCCGTGCCTGCTCGGCTGCGAATCCATTAAACCGAACAGTTCCGGAATGATTCGCGTTAAGGCGGAGGGGTTCTGCAGGCAGTTATTGGGAAGGCGCGATCGTAACGAGCACCAGATGCTGGGTGAGGTTTGAAGCACGACTGGAACGACCGTTCGCATGACGGAAGTGGTAGGTGCATCCGACCTCCCAGCTCGTCTAGCTCTTGTACTCTTGACTTCCCTCAGCATTCTGTCAATCATCACAAACTAGATACGCCGATTTCCTATGCTTCTGTCATTTGAGATTGCTAGAGTTCTCTTCAATCAGGTCAACGTGTTCGTCATGACACAACTTACCCAACTTAATCCTAAGGTAGGTGTACTCACGAGTAACCACGCGCATTAGCTTGAGAGCTTACTTCTATTCTATATTCTCGAAACTGTACTTAAAGCGGTATCAATGGTTTGATACTCTTGATTGAATTACCCTTTGGCAGGCATGGAAACCGCAACCCTTTATCAACCATACAGATATTTTGTTGTTATCCAGGTCTTGTACATCCACTATACGAATCTTCCCGGCGTCTCCATCCCACTATTTTACTTGCCACTCACGTTCTAGGGTTTTCTTAAGCTGTTCTTCTTCTCCTGTCTTTGCGTCTTCTGATTCGAGCATGCTCAGAATCAGTTTGCGCGTCCGTACGCAACCTAGCACATAACTTGTCTTCTGCACCTGGCATCATTTCGTCTTGGTACAACGGATCATCTTTCCGGAAACGCACACCATGGAAAAGCCATCGAACACCACGGGCAGCAGCTTTGGCATAATCCCAAGGGTAGATGGCCTCCATCATGGCTTCGTTTGGGCCGCAAGCATAGCACTGACTCGGGCGTCTGGGCAAGCTGTCTATATCGTACGTCGTCCAAGGAAATGCCCAGCGGTGCAAGAATGCGACGAGCGACATCTCGCCGCAGACAAGTAAACACGGAATGCCGATTCGTAAATCAGGTCCCGCGACCATTTTGTTGGGTCTAAGTGGGCCATGCTCAGTTGTGAGAAGCGCGATAAGAAAACTCTGCCAAAAGCAGAGAAAGATGACGAGTTTGATGCTGAGCACTTTGAGGAAAGGACGGTGTGATGCCAGGTCCTCCTTCAGCTGAATGTAAAACTGTACGAGACAGTACATGGCAATGATAACAGAAATACCTTCGAAGGCAGACACCCAGAGAGAGGCGAATTGAGGGTGCTTGGAACTCTGGCAATATTTGCCCTGTGCTTGAGAAATGACGGCCACAATGGTGAAGATCAGACGGACAATGCAATACTGATACACCCCCACATAGACGATCTGCTCATTGTCAGCAAGTGCTAGTATCACGCAAGAAATAGATCCATGCGTTGAACCACGTCAAGCCGCTCCGAGGTTTTCTTAGGCATCCCTTCCCCTCCCCTCCAGTGACATTTTGTAGCCAATTCAATGGCCACGCCCAATTCTTCGGCCTCACATGCCTCAAATACCTCTTTTGTTCATGCAAAGTCGGTGCAACATAATGGCACAATAGCGTAAAGAAGCTCGCAATTGCATACGCTTCATAGCAACCTCGGATGAGCTCCCAATAAACTGAGTTCCGGTAAAAGACGTAGCCCAGGAAAGAAGTAAGAGCGTTGATCGGGATCATGGCCAGAATTCGAATAATGTACTTTTGCTCGTAGGGTCGTAGGTAGTGTAAAGCGTGCCGAAAGATGTGCCAAACGGAGAGGGCGATGGCGATGCAAGAGAAAACGCAGCAGAGGTTGAGTGCGAGGAGATGGAAAGTTATTTCTTTGGCAAGGCCATCTTCAAGAATCAGCTCACGCTCGAAACGCTCGCTTTCGCAATTAATGGCCATGATGGGGCTGTTGTGGCTCTAGCACACCAGCTTGTAAGATTTTGTCGTTCATGTCGATTAGACACGCACCTTCTATCACTCTACTGGAAACATTGCGCAGTATGAGCCAAGAGCTATTAAACTGTAGGAAAGAGCGGCAATGTTAGACGCAGCCCCTCCTTTCGCAATGGGCAACGATCATGAAACATTGGCAAATTGCCAAACTGGTAACCTTTACAATGTGCACATTACAACTCTCAAGTCAAGCAATCCAATAGCTCTAATGAAGTAGGAAACAACCTCTGATTGTTTTCAAAAAGTATATACTGAAGGCAAAAAACTGTTATTCACAAGAAGGTTTGGAAATCTCCACATCCATATCCGCAGTTCCTCCGACCTGGTCTCCCGGGATCTACCTCGTTCTCGAACCCATCTACCACTTGCGCTGGACCTTGAGGTTCCTCCACCAGTCACGCGCCATCCAGGCATCAAACTCAGTGATCTTTGTTGAGCTACCAGCAAGCATAATGAAGTTTGTCACGCCGGTCGGGGTCCAGTCATAGAAGTCGTCGAGCGCGAAGGTGTGGCCGATCTCGTGGAGCAGGATATGGATGTCCTCCGCGTTGATGTTCTGCAAGAAGTATTCCTGTGCGATGCGCTGGCCCCAGTCACCGCCGGCACCGCCGCCAAAGCCAGGTGTGAGCCACAGGGACTGATCTGTTACATTTTGTCAGTCAAATCTGCGGTGATAAGTTGTGATTAGAAGGGCAGAGCTTACCGTAGTGACGAGCAGCGCCACCCTTGCATCCGCTGTAGTTGTTGTCCTGGTGGAAGAATCGTCCACAGGACTCAGCACACTGCGGGATACCCTCTCCATCCTTATCGGTGTATACATCAATCTTGCTGACATCACCTTCGAGAATGGATTTGTCCCTGACGGCCCAACCGACAACGTTCACGTCGACGGTCTTATATGGCCATCCCTCAAAGCCAGCAAGGATCGCAATCCACTTGTTGAATTGTTTGCGAATCGAAGCCTCAACCTGAGTTCGCTGGGCAGCGGACACCTTGGCCGAACCCTCCCAACGGACGCAGTAGTTGATCTTGCCCTTGGCGGCCATGACTTGGTCGTAGCCATAGTTCTTGAAGGCAAAAGGTTGACCATTGTTGTAAGTCTTCAATTGATGGTCCCAAACCTCCTTAAGGGGCTTGACAAGGTTGGAAGGAGGGTTCCAGGTTGTCTGGCTCAAGTCGCGCTTGGATTCTGCAGGGGTGACGTTGTCCCATGCATTGCTGTCGTTGAAGCTGAACTCATCGAACTTGCAGACAGGCTGGGGATCAGCGGCACGGCGACTGAGTTGCTGGTGTACGTCTACGGGGATGGCTCCGGCGAAAGTGGTGGCCGCGAGGGCAGAGATAGCGAGTGAGTACTTCATCTTGTAGTTTTGAAGATGCCAATGAATGTGGTTTCAAAGAAAGAAATCGATGCACAGCACCTAGATATAAAGAACGAAACAGCTCGAAAGCTCGATAGAGAACTAGGACAAACGAAGGAAGTGTGAAGCTGATGGTCTTCTACAGGATTGATATTGGGCTGCATTTGATTGTTATATAGCTATGTTACCTCCCGCTCCTAGTTCCCTGGTCGCATGTTTTTCCGCCTACTACCTCCCTGCTCATTCCACCCTCATTCTATTTCTTTCTTGAGGCTTGTTTGAAGGGGATGTAGCGGGTCTTGGTTGTGTGGAAACGAGACTTGGCAACGGAGAATTAACCTTCTCGGTTACCTTAAATGAATACGGAGATTTTGGCTTCTGCAAGATCTCGTGGTAGTTTAGCTTGATGCCAGTAAATTAGCATGCACCCCGCAATTCTATTAAATTAGCCGGCAGCCTTGCAATGTCTTATATTGACGGCCGGTTCACGAAACCGATCTCTCCTTCCAAGAATGGCGGTCTAGGGTTCCCTTTGTTTGGCGGAAGAGATGGCAACTGAACCCCTGATGTAGATCAAACCGTGAAACACCTGTAAGGCGCCAAAGATCCACCTGTCAAGCAACAGTAGTCAGAGGTACCTCGGATTCGGAGTTTCTACCGCATCGATTCATCGATGACATGACTAGAAGAATTCTAGGCACGACGATCATTCCTGCACGAAATCCGCAAGAATCAGGTGTTGGAAAGTCCACTGCAAACTATCCACGAAGGGAAAGTCCGACCCGACACTATGGACGATTCGGCAGGCAAACGGCAGGCATCGTGGCTATGACGAGACTCCATAGAATAGTCTTAAATAGGTCAAGTTTCACTCAACACTTATAGTGCCATAAGCGGCTCGCGGACTAGAAGTGAGGTTTGCTCCGATGCCAATAGCCCTAGCCACCGCTCATGGTATTTTCACACAACCCTCAACTACCAGCTCCAAATATTTTATTGCTATTATTCCGCACAATACATTGGACATCATTTGTGAAATGCATGCAGCCCTATGGCTTTAAAGTTGTTTATATAAGAATGACAAAACAAAGATGGTGGCGTTGTTGGTCATGGCGTACTTCCTTTGAAGCGGCGGAAGCAATACGATTCTATACGCAAGCGCGTCGGTGTGGCGCCCGATGCGGAGTTTTGAGTGTGAGAATATGCTGAGGAGGTGGAGAGATACAGTGGGTAAGTTTGGACTTGACCTGGCGAGTTGCGGAGTGAAGGGGTATGTGGAGCAGTGGTAATAATGCCAGAATATTGCGCTTCCAGAGCTTTTATCTAAATATACATTCGCTTTTCAAGACCATACAAGGATTAAGAGGCAGCTGGTGTTTACGAGAGCAAGGGCTCACACTTGCTCAGCCTCTCCACCCGTCTCCTCCTCTCCCTCTGTACCCACCGCCACCTCCCCTTCCCCTATAACCCCCCCTGCCTCCACCTCTTCCCCCTCTATATCCCTCGCTCCACGGCCCTCTATCATCGCCAACCTCTACAATCCTATCGTCTTCATCAAAACTATACTTGTATTTCATTTCTGTCTTAATTCCTCTACCTTTCCTTGTCTCACCAGGAGCCCAGTCTCTGCTCGTCTCGCTATCCAGCTCCTTCAACCGTGCATCCGAGATTTCGTCTGATACAGGAAGATAGAAAAGTTGTGGCTTAGCTATTGTGGAGCGAAAAAGCTCGTCGAGGGTTTTGAACGATGCTTCTATATCTTGGCGTGCGTCTTTTGATGGCGCGCCGGATGTGGAGGATGTGGGAGGTTGTTGTAGTGTAGACGGCCGGCGAACATCTATACTTGCTCGTGGACCGCGAGGCGCATTGGAAGGAGCGTTTGATCCGACTTCTTGGAAGACGGCCGTTACGGAGCCGTCAGTGGACTCAGGATACACAACTTCAAAGCGCTTCGGCGGCATAGAGCGGCCGGATCCTCGTGCTTCTTTTTCAGCGACTATTGCATCTTCTTCCTCTTTTATCCAATCATCGACGTAATCATCAGGAATAAAGTCGACCCACAATTCTTTCCTATTTCCTTCTGGCGGCCATATTGAACCGTGTAATGATGCTCGTACCCGTGATGCTGCAGTTGTGCTGGCGAAGGACACAAGTGCATGAGTTTTCATTGCGTCTAGGAAAAGCGATTTGACGATGGTCGAGTCTGGCGAACTAGAGGGTGGTGTTGCAAGGGAAACGAGGTGTGCGCGAAGTGGTTCTGGGCGTAAGGGTCGCATGAAGTTGCGAATATATAGAGCAGCTGTTACTGGATGTAATGCAGGTACGGTCGGTCGATCATCTGTTATCGCCTCCAGAGAATTGTCTTCTGTGCTGGCGTTCATAAGATCCTTGTATCGAGAGACCTTCTCTTTCTTCTCGCGCTTGGTGTCCTGTTCGGCTGCAGGCTGATTTTTCTCCCCTTTATAACCTGCCGCCGCATTTGTCGCTTCAGGCTGCCTCTCTTCCATGACCACATCGTCGTCCTCTTTCAAGTGCACCTCTGGAGCAGAGTCGTTACTGAGCCTATGTTTTTTTGCCCTGATGTCCTGAGAAGGTAGTTCGGGTGTAGCACTCCTCCGCTTTCGCTTCTTCGAGTCGGCCTCTAGTTCTTCAGTATTCAATCTTGAAGTCTCGGCAGTTGATCGCTCAGGTATGGGAAGGAGCTCAGCCTTCTCGACCGATAATTTTTCCATCAGCGCGGGCGATGGCGCATTGTCTTCTAACGGCTTGTAGGCATTCTCTTTTGGTGCTTCTGGCTCCGGTTGCGCGAAACGAAGCGCTTCCGCAGCCGGCCCAGGAGCGTCAGGTAGCTCATCATCTGCAAGCCCTTCCTTTTCGTCGCTTGCAATCTGCTTATCTGTAGGTTCGGTGACCTTGGGACCAACTAACTCCTCAGGGTCCGCCGGTGGTGCGCTGAACACTTTGGTGGGCTGTAAAGCGCCAGGCTCATCCTCCGCTGTGGTGTCTTCCGCTGGGTGTTCGATCGCTTTAATCGGATTTGGCGGAGGCACATCGCTGTCTATATGCGAAATTGTCTCTGGCAGAGGGTCTGATATCGATGCAGGTGCGAGATGCGATGCCGGTTCTGTCTCGTCAATTAAAGGCGCCTCCGGTTCTATGCTCGAATTAGCCTTCCACTCCATGATATTCAAATCGCATGCATACCTCCAGCTTCTGTGAGCACAGGACCAGGTACATCTTGCGTCGTTGATGTGGCGTCGTCTTCAGCCTCCTGCTCTGCCTGCTCCACTGGGCTCGGCGGCGCGTCTAGATTGCCGTCGCTGGCTTCTGGCGCCTCTGAGGCTGCTGTTTCCGCTGCGTCTGCCTCCTCCAGCTTCTCAATAATTTGCGCTTTCCTCTGCAGCCCTGTACTTGGTATCCCCCGATCCTTCAGTAGCTGCCGCAGCTGTGCGACCGTCTGTTTGCCGTATTCAGCCATTGTATGTCGCGTTCCTCAATTTCGGTAAGACGTGTTAAGTTCGGGTCGCATTGATTATTCAGAGCAATAGCAGTACTCAAGGTGCTAAGAATGGGCGCGTGAGGAGCGTGGTGAAGTATCCAAGGCCGCGCCGGCTGCGAATGTCACGCTCCATCAAAGATGTTCGCACGCGTCGTTCCGGAAGGACCGTTAGCGGCTTGGGCTGCATCTGCGGCCCGTGCGCCACGTGTGGAGAAACGGCTGCTATTGCCGGAACTAGATCTGCACCTCCAAGACATCACGCCGTTCACAGAATCTCAGTTTCATGTTTGGATACCGTCAAAAGCTGGTGATTCGGCATGATGAACCTTTTGTTCGCGTTACCTCTAGGGTAGTGAGAGACACCAACTTCGCCCGCGCCGTCCATCACAAGAATTCCATCACAATAGCTACCAGTGCATTAACCTTCAGACCATAAACCTTTGTGTTTGTACTGTCCAGGGTGTATGTCGGCGTTGTACAAGAATTATAAGTGGATTCGCCAAGGATGGGCAATAGTACAATAGGAAATTGTAGTGGTCAAAAGATCTATGGGTGTGGAAACTGATCTAAACAAAAGAAACCCACCAAGCCGTTGGCTACGCCTTGAATGCAGGAAAGAAACAATATCGAATCAAGCAAAAATTCCTTAGATCGCAGCCTCTTCCGCCGTCCACTTGAACTCCTTCTTAACACTATCCCCGTTGGCTATCCCCACAGCACTCATCGCCAACATGTAATCCCGTCCCTTCATCAACCAGACAAAGAAACTTGGAATGCGCCATCCCATGACTGCTCCGACGCCGCCTCCCGATCCAATCGGCACAATCTGACCAGCCATTCCATTGGACTTCAACAGCCTATCCTTGCCGTTTGGCTTTGCGTCAGGGAGCAGGGCATTATAGGAAAGTAGGTCACGTTTGATGTTGGTAAAGAGGACGGGCATGCCGCGAATGATATCCCAGACCGAGTTCCGAGAGTATGACCCTATATCTCCGAAGGCGTAGACACGAGGACCTGCAAGTTCAACGCGTAGAGTTTCGTCATTGGTGATGAGGTAGCCCCTCTCATTCAAGAACTCCTTGGGTAGCCACGACGAGTTTGGTTGCACGCCAAACGCAGGGACATAGAAATCTGCCTCGATGGAATCCCCGTTGCCGAGCTGGACGACTGTACGGCCATCTTTCGTGTTGGAGGTGTCGGTCACGCGGGAGTTGTAAATTACATCGACACCCACTGCCTTGAGTTTACGCTCTGCAGCCTTGGCGGCTGAAGGAGGAAGAGCGGGTAGGAGTTGCTTGTCCGCAGTGACCAAGGTGATCTTCAACTTTGGCTCGGCGTTGCTGAACCAGCCTGGCTTCCCATTGCGATGTTCTCCTACTTCTCCGGCAAATTCAACGGCTGTTGGGCCGCCGCCGGCGATGACAATGCTTTTTGCTGACTGCACTTTCTCATTTGTGAATTTGATAGAGTCTAGAGTCTCTTGGAGGAGGCCGCTCGATGAAAATGCAGGGTGGTATGTTTTGCTACCTGTCGCAATAACAATGGCGTGGTATGAAAGACGCTGCTCTCCCAAGTCCTTGCCGTTCTGATAGAACAATGTTCGTGTAGCGGCATCGAGGCCAGTAGCAGAGGCTTCAATAAACGTGAAGTCTTCAGAAGAGTATTGCTTGAGATTTTCAGGGAGATCGAAACAAATCTGTTCAGCAGTCATGCGGGTTGTGGAAGCTGCGACTCGCGGCGATGCTATCCTGAAGTAATACTTGGACAAGGGAGCTATGGTGTAAACATGGTATTTGGCGTCCTTCTTGGCTTTGAGAGCGGGTAGAATGTGCTTCAGAAAATAGTGCGTTGTTTGAAGGCCTGCGGCAGATGCGCCGACGATAACGATGTTCCGCTGGTCAGCCATAGCGGGCGAAGTGTGGGGCTTGAATGATGAGGGATGAAATTAAACAGTAAAATTGAAACCAGGGAAGGCTACAAAGAAAAGGTCGACGGTTATCTTGGAAGGAGATGCTGAGAATGTTGTTGTGAATACACCAAGTCGAAGTCTTGTCACGCAGTACATATACATTTCGCCGACGGTTGTTCCCATGGCGCAATTGCTCATTCTTGGCACCACGGACGAAAGTTTTGCGACACATGAGTGAAAACAATAGCTAAGTTCAGTTGTATTGGCAAATTTTATGCGCCAAAAGTAGATTAATGCTGCCGATAACGCGCGAAAATGTGTGTAAGAAACGTTCAAAGCTGAGAAAAAGCGTGGGTTACTAATGAAGTTCAAACCCGGATGGTTGACGTTCCCGCGATCCGGTGCAATTGTCAGCAGTTCTTGTCAGCACATTTGTACGGACAGAAGCCCTGGCGAATCTGATTGGCCACGGGCCCTTCCAAACCTTCTAAGCCGTTATTACACGACTTAGTGGCGTTTTTATGCTGATTGTAGAACATTCAAATGCTGATCAGGAACAAGTTTGTATTCAACTGCGTGAGATGCCGATTGGCTATTGCGGCAAGTGTAACGTCTGTAAGAATATGAAACCTTCGGCGAAAAAGCTAGGCATGTTTTCGAGCGTGACAAAGGGTTACTCGAAAATGTTGAGATCAGTCTCAACTCTTTGGTGCACGGAAACTTGAGCTGGCATGTGCAATGCCAGCACCGCTTGAGCAACCGAGCGCCACAACTCCAAATACACCACTGATCGCAGAAACAAAGTCGCTCGAGTTTCCTTTAGCTAGCAATGTATAGCTACTACCACCATTGTGGTTCATGATATCCGATTTCGTCCTCTGTATCCTCCCATTCTTCGTCATCAGCGTCATCCTCGTCGTCTTCATCTTCACTATCAAACTCGCTGTCCTCTCCTTCCTCGTCCACAAGTCCATTCCCGCCGTGTGTATCATTCATGTGTTGATATGCCGCATCGGACTTAGCAAACACCTTCAGACACACCCAGCAGATATGGCCGTGGCACCCACTGCACTCAACATGATTGCATCCATCAACTTTCTCGATTAATGTTGCGCATTTGGGGCAGTCTTTGGTGCCTGCCGCAGCTTTGTAAGTATCTAACAGATGTTCATTCAGCTGCGTCTTGCGAAGGTGGGTATCGTATTCCGTGCAGGACCAGCCAATATGAGGGCTGGCATGGCAAAGCGTGCACGTCTGCGTCAAGCAGGTTGGACACGTAAAGATCTCGTATGACCCATTGCGAAGGTAAACAGACCTACAATCAGGTGTGCGGCAGTTGCGATAGATGTTGGGGAACGAACGAATATGATAGGTCAGAGAGGTCTTCAGGAGCGCATCGAACACTGTGCCTGTCGCATATTTTCGGAGATCCGGAATGGATATTGGTTGTGCGCATTTCTCGTGCCAGCACACCAAGGGGAAATGGTTGCTTGTCAGATCAGAAGATGCCACTTGCAACTGATGGTCGAAGCAATCTCTGCAGCTCACATGCCCACAAGTAGCATATCTAATGTCTGTCGTCGCCTCGCCACACTGAGGGCATTCGGAATTTGTCCTTAAAGCTACTGATGGAGGTAGAGGCAAGTTCAGCTCATATGCAATCAGCCAAGCCGTCTGGCGAGGACAGTGGAGGACCAGCGCTTTCTTCAGGATGTCCAGACTAACGTTTGCTTTGCCGAGCTTTTCTTGCGCCTTTGCAACAGTATCAGAGGCAATCAATTTCCTGAATTCTCTTGTGTCAAACCTAATCGAATGGCTCTCCTGCCAGGCATCAAGTCCGATTACTCGTTCCGCAAGTTTGAGCTCCACATAATCCATGTGGATATCCCCATCTTCAGGATCATAGATTCGTAGACGCCGCTGCAACTTGTCGCATATGATTATAATACCAGTATCACGGGCGAGGTGCTGCAGCCATATCTCTCCTGATGGAGTAGCGAAGAAGTCGTGCCAGATCTCGTAACGGGCAGTTTGAAGACCCCCAGTAGCAACGCGACCAGCGAAAACAGCTTCGAAGATTTTCTTCATATCAACGATTTTCTCTTGATCTATTCCTGAAAGACGCAGTGTAACCATTCCATTCCTGGGCTCTTCCCAAGCTATTCTAGCTTCTGGGGTCTGTGAAGCGATCTCTTCAACATCTAGGAGAACGGCGTCCGAGAGTTCCTTGGTAGTGGTGAAATAGACTGTGTATATCAGACAAACTTCAACCTGTGTCGATCCGCTGAAGTGCTTTAATGCTGCCTGAGCATGTTCCGGCTGATAGAAGCCGGCAATCGTGTTAGCATTCCAACGTCCCTGTACATTTGGAGGAGGCCTGTGGCAGAATCGCAAAGGCCCAGCAATCGATTGCAGAAGACCTTTTATTATAAATGGACCTATTCCTGCACTGCGTCGCCATGATACCAGGATAGTGTTGGCGTCAGATTTAACAGATAGTTTGTTCGTAACTCGTATGCTCGGCTTGAGATCGAAAGTTGAGAGAACACAACCAGCAATGAAGTCTGCATTACCACCCTCTATATGCCTATGGATGCCAATATCAGCCATAGTCGTTGTTCAGGCTGGCATTATGGTGCATTGGTGGCACGTCTAAGGCTGTATATCTTCAAGGAATGTTATTGTTGTTGCTGCGAGAAAGTCAGTCAAAATTGGAGATGTCTCAAAGTGATCTATTGACATCTAATATAGTAGCAGCGACACTTGCTTAGGTTGTGTGTCTGTTCGTCGTAAGGGTGTGGGGTTAGGAATGTGTAAATGGAGGATGCGACCGGAAATGGAAAGGCAATATAATCATCAAAGTGCTGAGGAACTTCTATATCCAATTAAGGGGCATTTCCGGCTGTGTTTTGGGAGAAGTGAGGATTTAAGAGTACACATAGCTTTGAAACGGTTCATTATAAGAAGAGGAACCTGGTTTGGACAAGAAGCTGAGGTGGCAGTCACAAGGCTGAAGACGTGGTCCACGCTAGTGGTACAACGATCATTGCAGCCTAGTTTCGTTCACACATGCTTCTATTGGTGCCCTCAAATTTTCCCCTTACCTGTATTTGTCTCTGGTCATCTGCAGGGGGGTATGAGAAGAGTGATTATAATTGAAATGATTGGTTTCAGGATTTCCGTTCAGTTTACTAAGGCCACTTGCTCTTCACGAGAGCAACAGATCGCCACCAACGACTGTGTTATGGACTTTACGAAGATCATGGGCAGCAAGATATTTCAAAATGTAGATGGAAGTATTGCGAAGAACGATGTTATTTGTAAACGACATCGTTATGTATCGTAATATAGTGAACATCGGGATAACCGAGACACATCGGACCAGCCTTGGGTGTATTACTTAAAACTGACCCAAAAAAGAATCCAATCAGCCAATGAGAATAATTAGGCCACTATCCTTCGTTTCACAATTCATAATGTTGTATTCTGTTGTGTTCATTAGCCCAACAAGTTCGCAGCTCGAACTAGCTAGGGAAGGAACGCACTATTGTAATTCCAATATATGTGCATGCTGGCCCAACTGGACCGTTGGGTACAGCAGTGAAGATAAGAGCATCTGTTGTAGTGCGCAAGCGTGTGTATCATGACCTCAGTGATCATGCGAGCTCAAACAATACAAGCTTGGTATAGTGATAAAGAGCACGACTACAAGATGAAGACTCGGTCGATACTCTGTCTAAAAACATAGCTCATAGACACCCAAATCTTCTCAAATAACAGCTTGCTGTGCCGTATAGTTGAGTAGTGGAGCCCACCCGCTCGATGTTGATCCCAATCAATGATGCTGCATATTTCCGGAGGATGTATGAAGATTTATATGCTCTTTACCTGTCTATGGCGTATTCCAGCCCACTATGCGTAGTCTAGTTGATGACTGGTCGTCCCTCAATCCGGTGAATGATGTGTGTGCACAGTCGCAGTCGACCTGGGCTTTGTTTCACGATCTGCAAGGTGAGGATGCGCTACAACAGAAGCAGGTATCTAAGCGACAACAGTGACGCGCAGCAGCTTGCGTTTTGGGTGGTGGTATAATGTCTCTCCAATATTTTGGTCAAGATGTATCCTATGGTTTGAGTTCGAATCAAATTATCATCTTAATGTAGTGTGGGTGAGAAGACAGAACGTTAGCTGTTCCTGCTTAACCGGGATGAATGCAACATGAGTCGTTTCGAGCCTGAGCTGCTCCACCTCAACGCGTCCCGCGTCGACATAAGTCCGACAACCCCCCATTGAACCCCACGTACCGGTACACCGCCCCGATGCGGGGTGAATAGATTTCTACATGGACTTCGTATGTATGTCGTGTGTTCAAAGCGTGTCTAGTTACTGATTTCAGAAGTGGGTGAGGCTACTCGGCGGGTCCCAGAAGAAGCAGGCCGCGCCAAACAACCCACAGCAGCGTCTGACACGCTTCCGGCAGCGATACAACCAAGTCCTGGTATGACAAGCTCAGTCATTCACATGGCCTTGCAGTCGCTGATATAGTGGCAGCAATCATGGCAAAAGTCCACGAACCTCGCACACGACCGCGAGGCCTTGGGGAACATCCGCGGTGCTCTCCAAAGTCTCACCGCGATACTCAACGATGAGTCCCGATCGCCGGCACCGCACATGTGCCTACAGTTCGCAGCAGCACAGCAAATATACACAGCAGTCTCGAAGATTGCTGCGACGTCACACGACGAAGGCATGGTCAGAGATGCAGTCGCCTTCTACAATGCCCTCATTGACAGCGAAGAAGAGGACTTCCTTGAGAATGATGTCTTCGCAGTTTCTCTCATGAACTTTGTCAATCGCACAATCGGATCGGGTAGCATGGGGGTGGGAGAAGACATAGAGGCGGATATCGTAGAGCTGCTATTCGGGATCGCTGCCAAAATCAGACTGCAACCAGAGATACTACCAGTTTGGTTTACCACCGCACCTGCAGACTCTAATGGTCGGGTAGTGAACCACAAGGTTGACTTCGCAGGTGTCACACAGAAGGAGGACTTCCCGTTGTGCTATCAGCTCATTGACCACGTCCACCACGAAGGCCGAATTGGAGACTTTGCGCGCACTGGTTTGCTATACATTTTTGAGTCGGCATCCAAATCGATGACGTTGGAGCAGTGGATTGTTGAAAGCGACCTTCCTACACTCATGGCTACTGGGTTGGGGGCTCTGTACAGCCAGCTAAGCAGGTGCGACCATGTCTTTCACCTGATGCAGCGTATCTATATCTAACAGCATTCAGGAAACTTTCGATCCTGCATCCAGATCAGGGTCTGCCCCTGATTCTGTCGTTATCTGATTACTCCGAAATGAAAGCGAATCCACAGGCCGAAAGCTTCTTTGGCGACGACTTTCAGAGTCACCTCGTTACTTTCCTGTCATACCTTACTTTTTGGCAGGATGTTCTTGAGCATTGCCGATCCACCGACGTCCGACATACACTGATTGATCACTTTCAAATCTTATTCCTTCAGCAACTATTGTCAGCCTTCACCATTTCGGCACTTTGATGTTCACGCTAATTTTCACAGATACCCCTCGCTATTGGAATCATCGGATGCCGACGGTGGCTCTGCTGTTGCAGTTCTCACATACCTTCGTCGCATTCTTGACGCTCTTGATCACCCGGAACTCGTACACATGATCCTTCAATATCTGCTTGCGCTCTTAGACTACACAGCATCATCACCCAAAATGCCCCGGTCACCTGCTGCGGTGAAAAGACGCCAGTCCCTCATCCTTCTGAATGCTCCAGATAAAGAAGATGACCGACTGAACCCGTCGCTATTCAATTTAGTCGATCTTGTTCTGGGGAGCACAGCCTCAAGGAACCCTCAAACTGTGATCGCTGCATTGAAGCTGACGACTGTCATACTCGGCAAAAACCATGGGTATGCCCTTGGCTCCCTTGTCAAAGTAATGCATATACATCATAAGGAGCCTCATCGAACGGTTGGCTCTCTGAATATCGAGCTTGAGAGCTACATAAATCTTGCTATCGACTTGGCCGGCATGGATGGTGTCGACGATGCCTATGACAACTATCTGAAAGACACCCTGAGTGCACTAGAGAGTCATCCTTGCTCGTTGAAGACTATTGCCTTGCCTCCAACCTCTCCGAAAAGCCCGGGATATTTCGACTCAGTAGAGCCCGCGGCCAGGGATGTCGACCCGCACTACCTGCTTCCCGAAGATCCACTCTTCCAATCTATCATTGAGCTACTGCTCGGTTTTCTCACAAACGATATCGAGACAAACCTTGCTCTTACTGAGGTAATCATCAGCCTTGGAACCTGCTCACAGCTTCGCCTGGAGGGCTGGCTATCAGTTGATCCCGCGGACTATCACTTCGAAGATGCCGGTCCGGAACCTACACAATTTTCTAGCGAGAACATGCGCGCTATGTACATGGCTGAAAGACTTCCAACATGGAGTCCTTCGGCTACACCACAACTCCTGGCCTGTCTACAGCAACTCCAAGCGCAGGTTGAGGCTCTTCGTGGCGATATTCTGGACTGGGATGATCACGTAGCTCACCGCAAGAATGCGTTCCGCTTTCATGATGAGATGAATGATGCAATGAAGATGTCGACGCCGCAGCCCAAGCCTGTTCGACAACCGTCCGACACGCCTGCCGGAACTTGGACGCCACAGATCCCGAAGCATGTCTTGGACAGTTCGGCAACGCCTTCGAGAACGCAATCTCCTAGAGGGAGGAAGGAAGCTCTGTCCGAATCCAAGAATACACCAGCAACGTCACCTGCTCCATCGAGATTGGGAGGACAGACCATTGTTGGCTCGCCATCGCGGGCTCTGTCACCTTTACCAGCACCACACGCTTCGAAGCGACAGACTACTCTATTCTCGGACATAGACGCCAACATCGCTGGCTTGAAAAATGCAGAGTTCTATAAGAGACGAATTCGCTTCCGTCGACCAGCTGGGTCGCAGACAGTGGAAGTGCTACTGTCAAAGTATCAGCCACCACCAAAAGACTCTGATGATACGGCTGAGCCTGAGGAAGAAGAGGACGATACTAGAGAAGCTAGCCTCATGCATATTATCACGAATGTGGTAATACTCCAGAATTTTGTCCTGGAAATGGCTGCATTAATGCAGGTTAGGGCCAGCTTGTTCAACGAAGTGAAGTATGCTTGATGACGCAGCTTCCTGGAGTTATTGCACTTCCTATTTTGTAATAGATGCGTAGCGAAATATACCCCATCCTTGTTGTGCATTGAGCTCATCATCACGTGCGTATAATCTCACAGGGCGCGTTGTTGTGAACGGTGCCCACTATAAAGTTTTTTTGAGTTCAACATCAACATAAAATTAACAAGAGGCCTCTTTTTTTAATACCGCTCTATAGTGCTCCCAATTCCTTCAACTTGCTAATCATGCCATCCACATCATCAACCTTAACACCACCCTTCCGCGCCGGTGGTTCCGTAACCTTCACGGTCTTCAACCGGAGTTCTGTATCCAGGCCGTAGTCCTTGAGTTGCTTCTTATCTAGCTTCTTCTTCTTCGCCTTCATAATGTTCGGCAGACTTGCGTACCGGGGTTCGTTGAGTCGAAGATCCGTTGTGATGACCATAGGCAGCTTCGCCTTGATTGTTTGCACACCACCGTCCACTTCTTGCACCACTTCGACCGTTTGGTCCTTGATAGTGACCTTGGACGCTTGGGTGGCTTGAGGCCAGTTGAGCAGGCCAGCAAGCATTTGTCCAGTTTGGCCGGCGTCATCGTCGATGGATTGTTTGCCCAATATTACGAGATTGCTCTTCTGCTCATCAACTACCTTCTTGAGTAGTTTGGCAACACCCAATGGTTCCAAGGCGTCCTTTTCCTCGACAACAACATGTATGCCTCGGTCCGCTCCCATTGCCATTGCGGTGCGCAGAATATCTTGTGACTTGGGCGGGCCAGCACTAAAGGCAACAATCTCCTCAACTTTGGGGGCACTTGAGTGGTGGGCTTTCTGCTCGCGCATGCGTACTGCTTCCTCGATAGAGAGCTCGTCGAAGGGATTCATGGAGTGTTTTACGTTTGCGGTTTCAACGGCGGTTTGGGCGCGGTTGACGCGGGGTTTGACCTGGTCATTGTATCAGCTTCTATTTTCTTTTAAAAAAAAAGAGCAGCCAACTCATGCGCAATGCGTATCCATTTTGCGACTCTTAAGGCGGTACTAATCGCCTAGGTAGAGCTTCAAAAGATGTCAAATAAACTTACTGCATAGTCAATGACCCGCTTAACGGGCACTAATATCCTCAGGCCTGACATTGTGTGTTGTTGCCTCCTCGATTCGTCGGTACAAATGTAGGAGAAGGACTGACAGTTCGTAGACTGAAGAGGCAAGGGTGGGGGATAGCATCGGAGCTCGTCTTGCGGTTAGCCGAGGCGTCGACAACCCGGCCTTGGCAGAAATGACATCGTCAAAGTCGGCCGTTAGTACCCCTGCTCTACCTCGTGAGTTTTCTAGTGCACAGGCACACACAACGTGATCGAGTAGAATGGAGATAATTCGGGTCGAGGAATTTATACACATATGCTGTGTAACACTGTGTGAATATGTGACGCAGGTGCACCGTAAATTGCGCCCATCCTGTTGCTCTTCTCGCTTCTCCTCGCATCACCGCACACTCGCACTTTTTCGATCTGCTCCTACTTACGCGGGGAGAAGGCTCATCCATGTCATCTGAGCAAAATACAGTTGTATGAAGATTCAGCGATGCCGAACGTTTTAGTCCTTTCTTTCGAGGGCTTCTCCTTTTCTTCTCGCCAGCTTTACGAGCATCTATCCCCAAAATTGCTGTCTCGCGCAGCCGTTCACGAGTCTCTCACAACTGAGGATGCCCTACACTGGATTCATGCTGGCTGGCCAAACATAATTCTTGTCACCGATCCTGTGATAACAATGGTAGAGAGCAAGCCCATCTTGGATGCACTTGTCGAGTACACCAAGCACGGCTGTACCACAGTGTGTATGGGACTTTTCGCAGCAGCGGTTGAACCAGAAGACCTAGATAACTTCTTCAAAATTTTCAACCTCCGCTGGCGGGCTGGCAAGAACGCACAGCACGAGGCAAAACTAGTCTCAGTCGACACTAATATGATCCGAACCGAGAGCTTGGTACCGTCATTCTTTGCAGACGCTCTTTTCTTGAGTGGTGTTGCCCATGAACAGCTGGTATACCACGCTTTTGATCCGAGTACTACGGCTAATGCTTATGCGACGTATGGAAGAGTTGGACTAGGGAAGTTGGGGTACATAGGAGATACTGGGTTTGGAGATGAGGCGGAGAGATTGATATTGGCCATGTGTCACTTGGACCGCAAGGAAGACTCCCTGAATCAGATGGATGGATGAGCTACTTGGAGCCATGGATACCCTGTGTCCTTCCCAGCAAGCTCATTCAACAGCCTGCCCAGTAGACACGACTCACAGAACCAATATCCTCAAGCATTTTCCCAACAGGGGCTGCAAATTGTCCAAGGCAAAGGAATTTATAGAGAGAAGACACAGCGATAAGTTGGGCGTGTTGGAACAAAGCTGTTCCTACTACACTCCTACCACTCAGCGCAGACATCAAATTTCACCTCTACATTGATGGCCAAGGAATTCGCACATGCGTTCGAAAGAGCAGGGCATATCCGCGACCTGAGTCCTGAATTCCCGCAACACAGATGGTCTATTAAGAAATCCAAGATTAAATATTTGACGCGGTATGCGGTTCCAATCTCTGGGTTATGATGCCTACTTCACATTCGACTGCTACAGAGTCACTACACAAGTCTTCTGGCCGAAACACCAAGCTATTTCCTATGCACTATTCAAATTAAATCTTTAAGAATGATGACCTTCACTGGTGTACAGAGATTCATTCGAGCCCACACCCACTTGCAAACTCTTCACACGTCGTACAGAACCCGAATGTCCGACTTGCATTGTACTCCCAACATTGTTGAGCAGACGCTGGACTCGTAGTCCCGCATCCATCACTTAACAGAATACAGTCATACCCCTTGTTGAAAGCATCAGTCAGAGTACCTCCGACACATTGATCCGTATTGACGCCGGCGAAGAACAATGTCCTGATTCCTTCCTGCTCAAGAAACTCCTCACATTCTGTCTTTACGCCCCACAATCCCGACATACGGTCTTTGTGGATCCATACGTCGTTTTTGTCCCGTAGTTGCTTGCCTTCCTCATAGATGGCGTCGAGCGGTGGGAAAAGTGCTGCGTTCCAGGTATCCCGCATCAAAAGTCTTCCAGCATCAACCACTGTACCATTCTCCAATTGCACTTCACCCGATTCTGCGCCCAACCCACGATACATTCCTTCTCCCTTCTCTTGGGGTTTTCCAAACCTGTCCATGCCTACACTGCCCTCATGAAACTCAAATGCCTCTCCATCTTTCTTGAACTCTGCATCAATAGGGATCGCAAAGAATCCAAATGCTCTCTTCACAGCGGGCGGCATGTCTTTGATATCCTGCTCTGTGAGTCCCCAATTCAGCCACACTATTCGGATCCCCGCTTTCCTGGCAGCGGGAATTGCATACTTGATCAATTGCTCACATGCAGCGTGCCCGGCGCCCCTCCTCCTCCCAAGTGAAGAGGAAAGGAAGAAGTTTTGCATGTCGATTATGACGAGAGCAGATTTTGAAGCATCAATCGCAATAGGTGACGAATTTGTTTTTATCGTATGCTTAGGTCCTGATAAAGGTGCCACAGGGGTAGGTGGGTGTGTGAGGTCGAAACCGGCCTGCGAAGAATGAAGCCAGAAGTTCTGAGGCGAGCCTATCACGGCTTTGCGATGTGGTTGAATAGGGATTGTGGAGGACATATTTTTGCGCTGGAATCTGCTTTCGAAAATGATTGGAGATTGCGACACACAAGTTTGGATCTGTGAGATTGATATTTCAAGTTCAATATAAGGACAGAATTTGGATGACTCGACCTGCGTACAGCGTTGAAATAGTTACCTTATCATGGCCGCTATCCGACTGCCAGATGAGGAAGGAGACCTGTGCGGGGTAAAGGCAATGAGATGATCATGATCCACCATTCGTGTGGCTCATGAGCCTTTGGTTGGTCGCCATCAGATTCAATGAACATGGTCAGTAACTGGACTAGTATACTAGTCTTCTCGTTGCCTCTACTGGCTGATAATCAGATGAGAAGGTCCCTTGCTTTGAGAATTGACGAATGGCAAGCACATGCTCACTCTGGTCCTAGGATCATATCTTCCATTTAGCCACAGCCAATCCCACTATTCTATGTTAATGGCTTTGAAGTTCTAGCATTTGGTATGGCTCTGTGCATAGGCACACTTCTGGCTTAGTCACTCTCGTTCCTAGAGCTTGTGAGACTTCTGGGCTCAACACTTTATAGTGGCAAGTACTCTTCTCTTGAAGATCTGCTCCTGTCCGCGGCCATCTTCACCGTGTTAACGGATGAATATTCACATCTGATAGTAATATTAATAGTCACTTAGTCATATCAACGACCAAACATCATTCGTCCCGCAAGACAACGTGTGATTGAACCCATCAATCATAGTTGTACCTCAAGAGTCTAAAACCAACTTCCTGGTCAACAATATGCCTTCGCCAAATCTATCCTGGGACTATATCCCCAATACTTCGCCAGAAATCACATCTAAAACCCCTTCCACCTTCCCATGCCCACGCATCCACAATTCTGAACTCATTTCTCAGCCCCGGCTCGCTATACAGCGTCACTGTTTTATTCCTTTCTCCTACTACAGTAAGTGGTCCTTCATTCACAGTCTGCACAGCTATGAATTCATATGGCGTTCCACCTGACTGATTGAAATTGGCCATCTGAGGGTTGGGAAAGTAGAATTCGGGCCACGATTCAAGTGGGTGTGGGGTTGATGCGTTGGTTGAGTTCGATCCGCGTATGATGGAAGAAGAGATTGATGGGTTGCCGAAGCGGACAAAGTTTCCCCAGCTTGTCATCAATGCGCGGAGGAAAGCCTCCCCTTGGTTCCGTCGTGCGGGGCCAAAGTACGCTTCTAGATCGTAGCCGTGTAGTCCTGTGGGGATGGAGTATTGATACTTCCATGAGTGGTGGTCCGTCGAAGGAGAATTATAGGCTGTGGCGAGCCAATAGGATGGGCATACAAATGTTGTTTCACTTAATATGGCATTCGCCCGTTGTTGGTGCCCTGATGCAATCTGACTCATGACAGGTGAAGCCAGACCAGAATCGCCTGCTGTGGGATATGTTTCAGGCAGGGAGATGTTGTCAAAGGGGTAATAATGCAGGATCGTCTGCACATCTTCCGTCCTCATCAGCGGAAATGTGACTTTAATCCAGTCAATAAGATCACCTTCAGTCTCGATAGTCTGTGGTGTATAAGCCGGTCCCTCTTCTGCTGTGTTCGCAGTCAATTGCCGCAGTCCATTAACTTTGCGTTTAGCGAGGGCTTGGCTAGGTATCTCTGCTATGAAACTACCATCTGTGACTGGAAGAAATGCCCATGATCCAAAGGTACCCGATGAGGAGATTAGATTCGAAGCTCTTTGCAGGGTTTCTGAGCCCTGGGATACGAGGCATTGGAAGACTGTTTGGGAAGCGTTCCCGTATGGGTATGTAGGTGGACAGTTTGCAGCGGTGGCGAAGGCGTAGTATGCTTGTGTGGGTAGAAAGTCGTTATAATTGTATTGTTGTGGTAGGTATGGGGAAGCGGTGATGGACTAATCAGGTATGTAAGTAATAAGGAACACATAGAGCATTGTTTCGTGAGAACGAAAGGGCTTCGATTTACCTGAGAAAACAGCTTCGTTCCAAGTGTCCCTCCATACGCGATATCGTGCAGCATAACGCTTCCTGCGCCGGCTGATAATCCCGAAATCGTCACTCTCTCTGGATCCCCTCCAAACTTTTCAATATTTTCCTGAATCCACTCAAAAGCAAATTGTTGATCAAGAAGACCTGCATTGACGACACCATTTCTCTGTACTTCATCAGAAGACAAAAAGCCGAAGGCTCCGAGCTAAGTCTCACATCAGTTATTGAAACATGCTCTCAAAACAAATGGAACGGGAGACCTACACGATACTGAATCCCCACGCCAATGAAGGTATGATTATTCGTCGCAATGATCTCTGAAAAATCCTGCTGCCCGTTGTAGAAACCATAGCCGCCTCCGTGGATCCAAACCAATACAGGCAACGAAGCCTCCTTCTCAATGTATGCAGGAGCCCATACGTTCAAGAACAAACAATCTTCGTCTCCAAGAACAAAAGCATTACCTGGCACAGCATTGAAGCTCTGGGGGCAAATGGAACCAAAAGATGCTGCTGGTTGGACCGAGGACCGATTCACAGCTGGAGATTGGGGTGCTTGCCAGCGAAGAGAGCCAGTAGGTGGCGCTGCGAAACGGATGCTGGGTATCTGGTTAGCAAGAGCATTGAATACAACCATGGAATTGGCTTTAAATAGACGAGAGTTCAAGAAGTTGTGGTTTCTTGCCCTTTAAAAGTATTCAAGCCCGTTGAGGCGTTAGCTACACCTTCATAGATTGCATATCCGAGATCCACTTGAAGCGAATTATTTGCTTGATATCCCAAGACGTCGTTGTCTCGGCTTGTAAACCTATGTGTTTGATGTTGCAAGGCACAAACATGAGCAAGTGTAATCAATGTAGTGAGCAAGACAACGCTACGGGCACACAACATTGTGAAAGCTAAGTCGTCCGGATCATAGATCAGCAACGAACACTTTGAATGATGAAACGATTCCAAGGAGGAGAAGCTATTCTTAAATCTTGTCAATTGTTCGCTAAGTCAAGGGTAGGCCTCGTTTCGGAGATCCTTCAGAGAACTTGCTTTTCGATATTCCCAACTTTGTCACCTGCAGCTGATCGTCCCGTTGTTGTTCCGATCCCCGCCCTTTGACGTCAACCAACCTCAATCCTGGTCTCTGGCTAAATGCTGAACTTGGGGAGGGGGGGAAAGGGCTGTGCTAAAACTAAGCAAAGCACGCATTATCAATGCCACAGTATGTCTATGATGCAAATGGTACAAAATCCCGGAGCCTGTCTAAACAATTCAAGCCCTTACCCAGCCACCTTTTTCTTGGGTTACTACTGCAAGAAAGACTTGTTGTACACATTCCTTCTGCTACTAACGCAGCCTGCCTTTACGCGAGTCGAGTGCTGAATAGACCGGAGATGGTAGGGGAGTAGATTGCTCAACTCATATCGCAACCATTGTGAAAATGTAGTGGTAAAGTGACATCTCTTAATGGTTATTAGTATATCCTACATCATGTATTTACATAGCACTATTACTATGGAGATCTTTCCCAGAATTTCTTCCACAATTAAGCCCTGATTCCTGCAAGCCTCTTCTTCGCAAGCTGCACAAGCTGCGGCCACTCTTCAACCTGATTGGCTGCGCTCGGAGGTTCTAAGACGAGTCTTAACCACTCTTTCGCTCGCTCATTTTCTCCTTGAGCTTCATGATGTTCCACCAGTTTTAGCATCGATGGCTTGTGCCCATTAACCGCAGCAGCTTGGAGCCACTCATGTGCCAATATGGCTGCACTGCCATGTCGCCAGCCCAGCAACCAGTTGAGCGCTTTGCGCATGTTGCTGTGAGTAAGGATAGGTGAATCCTTAGAGTTTACTTCTTGGTAGAAGTCGGCAAGGTTTACCATGGCTTGTCTGTGGCCGGAAGCGGCGGCTTTGCTGGTGTGTTGCAGCCATTTGGTGCTTGTTCTTGGTTCAAATGCTGACAGTTCGTAGCAAGAGAGAGGATCGTCTGCTTCGCGTGCACCCTGCTCAAAATACTTTTTTGCTTCTGCTTGGATTTCAGGATCTTTATCTGACTTAAGGAGAAAGCCTAGTGCATTCCAGGGGGCAACTAATTGCAATTGCATAGGGTGTCTCGACTTGGGGTTGAACTTTAGATGCGACCGCAATACAGCTTCTTGTAGTAACTCCTTCGCTTTCTGGTGATGTCCTTCTCGTTCTAAGAATAATCCTTGCAATGTCAAGGCATCTGGGCCTAGTGCGAACGACTTCGCCTTCGCAGTGAGCTTCTCCAGTGTTTTCCGGTATTTGGCAATCTCTGTCTGCGAGAAAAGGCGCGTTATCTCCTTAGCAGATGCATCAGAGCTCGAAGCGCTCAGGTAAACAGCGCTCATGATCTGGACGATAGCCAGAGGGTCTTCCGCCTGGGCGCAGCCCTGCAGCAAATGACCAGAGATCGTCTTATGCTGACTGGGAGGAAGCATAGCTTTCTTCACGGGATCGCCCAAATCGGGTATCCTAAAAGTAACAATGGCAAGGGACGTGAGGTCTTCTATATCCACTTGGTACTCTGCTCGAGTCAATATCTATAGCCTACCCTTTATGTGGAAACAAAACGTACTTTTTGATAGCCGCTGGATATTGCTCCCATAATCCATGTTCCTTTCCTGATGTAAGAAATCTGCAATGATGCTGTCTGCTTTATGGGCATCCATGTTCAACACGCCCTGTTCTTTGCTCAACGTGTAGAAACCTACTCGGTTACGTTTATCGACATCGATACGAAGCCGTTTCACGTCGAGCCTTTGAGTAGCATAGTTTCTTCTTGGACTGGATCCGGTTGCTCTTGTACGCCCTCTAGAGGCTGGTATTTGACCCCCAGGGCCATGATAGTACACCGGTTGAATATATTGATGTGATTGGCAGAAGATACAAGACTCCAGACGCAGCAATGGTCTCGTTGAATGTGCTATGAGACGCTTCGATGACATGTTGAGTCCATAACCGAGCGCAAGATGGTGTTGGAAAGAAGCGATCTTGAATGCTGGGGTTGGGTTCGGAGGTCCGCAGCGGCCAAGTCCGCCCTAGAACGAAATCTTGGCAGGCCAAAAAATTCCCCAGCGGTGGAGTGAAATCCACACCAATGTTTGCCCGAGTATTTGGCACCGCCAAACGCATCCTAAGCCGCTCTCCTTCGGTACCGGCAGGCCCCAACGAATTGACAGAAACTCCGCCCACCGCTCCGGACGCTGACGCTGACGCGACGATGGTCACGACACGAGGAGGGACGGATACGCCTGGCGCAACGGCGACGCCGCGGAGCTCTGCGAAGAAGAGGGTCGGTAAAAGAGAATTAGAGTCGCTAGATACGCCGACACAAGTGAAGCGTCAGCGAAAGACTGCCCTCCCCAAGAAGAAAGTCGTGGAAGGTGTACCAGAGCCAGAGCTGCCGACAGAAGATCCTTCACAAGAATCTGTGGATGAAACTTTCGATAATATCGCTGTTGCGGCACCCACAAGCGAAGAACCTAGTAAAGAAGAAGACTTGCCGATTCGTCGACGAACGAGCCCAAAGGTGCTTATCAGCAAGCTCTCGCCGCCGGCATCTTCAGCCAAAGAATCGGTGCAAAGCCTCAACGAAGAGGATACTCCCGCGACCCCAGCCACATATGTGAAGAATGTAGAAGGCTCCCCGACGCCAAAGACCAAGGTGTTGAAGGATCGTACACCAGGATCGGCGAAGAAGTCCAGAGGGCGCCCGAAGAAGCAACAGACGGATGATGGGCCTAAATCACTGGAGGTGACAGAAATCACAACCACACTTCTGGACGAGATACCTTCATCTACATACGAGAGCGAACAAGCCCCCATTCCTTCACAGGATACTACAGCTACCTCATCACAACCGAAGAAGGCGCACATGCGCTTTGGCAGCGAAGAGCCTACGGAGACCCACGATACTATCATTGTCAATCAGCAAGGCCATGAACGCTACAAAGCACCTGAAATGCAATCCGAACCAGGTCAAGACGATGACGACGCAAGTGACTCAGACGAAGCCCCAGAGGTTGTTACCACAGCAGCAGCGACCTCAAAAGCCAATTTGGCTCAGCATGAAGCCAAACGCGCACTACAAGCCCAACAAGCAGCAGAGCAAGCGAAGCGCCAAAGGCGCGAAGATCGCATAGCAGAAGAGCAGGCCCAGAAACGCATTCGCGAAGAGGCCAAGGCAAAGAAGCTAGCGCGGAAGCTGGCCAAAGAGCAGAGGAACGCCACTCAATCAGAAGGCGATGAGGCTACCGCATTGCAATCGCGAGTTAACGTCGATATGAGCAGCCTCCCTGCCCTGCTGCCCGATTCACTTCTCGAAGCAATCGAAGACCAGCGCCCACCTACTCCACCGCCTCAGCGACGCGGAAAGACTGAGGAAGAGCTGCGAAAGGAGAAGTTGAACCACCACATCAAGTTCTTGGAGCGCACAGATAAGCCAGCAAAGGATCTGAAGAAAGGCAAGCTGAGCGTAGCGGTCCTTGGCCAGCAAAATAGAGTACTGCCGCCCAAGGTGAATCGGGACACGAGGAACGTGCGAGAGCATTGGTTGAAAGGCAGGAAGGTGGAGAAGAAGAAGGGCGGAAAGCCAAATTACAAGTTTGGTAAGATGGAAAGGAGAGCTCATGGTGTGGGCGGTTTCTTAAGGGGTGAAGATTAGAGAAAGCCATTTCAATACGTGGCGCAGGAAATTATGAGGAATGTCCATTCCATAGGCCTTATATTGATGAATCGTCCTCATGAGTTTGCCCTTTTTTGTCCCAGCATGGCCATGAAGCGTTGTTCTCCAGCCTTGAAAGCTGATATCTAATACCTCACCACGAGATTATCGGGTCCCATGAATCTACCGCCTTCCCGGCCTCTTGGGCTTTGCAAATCCCTTTGCTTCCGGTGCCGCTTCAACTTTGAATTCATCCAGAATGACCTGTTCTGTAACCTCCTCCGGATTCGTCGCTTCCAACTTCTTCGCAACCTTGAGCCCTCCCTCGTTCTGCGCCAGAGTCACTACGTTCCCCCGACTCGCCGCATAAATCATGCGCTCACGGATTTTCGCCGCTGATGGGCAAGTGGATATGAAGACTATAGAGGAGTCTGGGTCGTCGTGTCGGTAGAATGCATACCGCGGTTCTTTCGTATCGATGGAGCTGGCTATTGTCGACGGAGTGGCGGAGGTGGACGAGACGAGTTGAAGTGTCTCCGTTTGGCCGTCCATACGTAACTGTACGAGGTTGTCTGTCCCGCCTTCACCGAGAGTTCTTAAAGCTCCAGCAATCTCATCATCAGCTCTGATAGCTATCCGGCCACCCTGTGCGAGGCCTTGTCCCCTTGTGCCCCTTGATTCTAATGCCTCAGCCTCTTTAATATCCTGCAACGACTGCTCCTCAGCTGTAAGCGGGTTATCTTGCTTCTCATGCGCCAAGTGCTTTTCCCACCCCGAGCTTGTGAGCTCAGCGGCCTCGGTTGTGAAGACGCTCTCCGCAAAATGCTCACCACCCAGTTCCCGCACCAGTGTCAACCGTGTGCTGGCGAAGAGCATCTTTTGCCGCACCGGCGCAGCATTGGGTACGTATGTGACGGCTACCAGCGACTTATCGGGCGATGCAAGGCTGTCGGCGCGACGGAGGAGAATGTACAGCGCGGCATTAGGCTGAACGTGCGACTGTAGGTTCGAAAGGTCGGACAGGAAACTCGAGGAGGATGAGGAGATTGTGCCGGCCGGGATAATTGTCTCTTTATCTATGGTTGCGAGAAGACCTCTCTGGTCATTGGATGTTATGAGCGCACCGAGGGCGGATTTGAGCTCCTGGGAAGCTAGGAAAGGCAGTTAGGTCTGAGTAGACGACGTAATGATCAGCGGGGAAGATACCGGAGATGCCGGACTGCATGTTGGTATAAAGAGAAGCAGTGACGCTTGAAATGTATCTTGTGGTCACTCAACAGCTTTCAAGAGGTATTTTGGTTGTGGGAGTGAATAGGACTAGATGTACATGCAATGTTTACTTGAGGGGTGACGCCGTAGTGGGGCATAGTGGGCTGAGGGCCAATGCACCTTGGCGCCCCCTGCCTTTTTGGCGTCTTGTTCCTGAGCCACATCATAGTGCGTGGAAAATTGATGTAAAACATATGTTTAAATTCATATTCAGTCGCAAGGACATTTTAACAATGCTATGTGGGGTCTATTACCGCGCCGTGGATATCGACAATGCTAAGTCTCCCCATTAAATACAAAGCTCATAACTACTCCTCGTACTGTCCACCAGGGAGCATTTCACGTCCCTTCTCCAGGACACCCTTCAAGTATTCATATACGGTGAAAGTGACGGCTTGCCCGGGCGCAACACGCATGACACGGGGTGTGATACCCTTGTAGAAACTGTGAATGCCCTCTTGTTTCCACATGTTGCTGTTCATATGATTAGCAGGAGCTTCCTAATCCGTTGTTGGCAACTTACTTTGCGATGATCGTTATCCTCTGAAGAGCGCTCTGGCCCGGCTCTGCGGGCATCTTCTGTAACCTTGTCTTGATAGTATCAATTGGCGCGTTGCTAAAAGGTCCCACGGCACCCGAAATCAATCCAATCAGACTTGTCTCGTAGCTCGGAAGATCAGTCGTGCCATGATACTTTTGCAGCTGCGCTCTTAGCTCAGAGTACGCAGTGAAGTTCGCAGCTTGGTTCGTTCCCTGGCGCAACGCGGTGAGCGAGACACCACGCCATAAAGCTCCTACGCCCTCTTCTTTCAGCACAGTGTATAGAGCATGCGCGGCGTTGCGGTACTTGGGAACATCTAGTGGATCTGCCATAGAGTGATGCTGTGCTTGTAATCGAATCTTCACAACTTCCATAGGTGTGACGACAAGAACAGCTTCGGTAACACCGGCGGCAAGACCAGCCAGGAAAGTAGCCCGTGATGTGACGTTGCCTTGCCCATCTGCTAATGCTTGTTTATACCATTCGTAACTTGTGAATCGAATGGCCATCTTGGGCACAATGCCAGTGAGCACTGCACCGAGACCCTTGTAGAGACCTAATGCTGTTTCTCGCTTGACGATTTCGGACCCAGTCTTGAGGAAACCGCGCTTGGGAGCCTAAAGAAAATATTTAGCAACGTTCATAGTCTCGAAGATCCACGCTTCAAGTTGTTCTGTCTTGAAGCCGGGAATTGACTTACACCAGGGGCGCGGGCTCGTCTTGACAGTTGCATACGGACTTTAATAGTATCTGCAATTCATGTTAGCACTATTTCAAATTATTCAACGCGGGTTTGGTGGAATGGAACTTACCCAGGGGATGGCACACGAGCGCCTCCATCATACCAGCACCACCACCAGCTACACCAAAAAGTTAGCAACTTGCCATTGGCCCTTCAAACCCCTCCACTCTTCAGTTCCAAGCTTACCGATCAAGTTGGTGGCCGCCGAAGCAGGCTTCTTGCCGCCAGGCCCTTGTGTTGACTTCGCAGACATGATGTGCGATTTATGAGCGTCGAAGCCCCGAAAGTATGCGAAACCACAGGACTGAAGTCTGAGAGATGTTTGGACGTCGAATCGCGGGGAAAGTGAGAAATTATGACGCGCTGGGAGATCGGATTTGAGCTACACCCCGGTTCTGGAGGAATCTCCAGCTAGCTTCTAAAGGCCTCGGCTTTTGACTCTGGAGAGACAAAGGGAAGGCAAGAAGGAGGGTTTCCTAAAGCAAACCACTCAATTGGAGAGGGAACGGTAAAACTTCAGAAAGAGGAGAAAAGGAAAAGAAGCCAAAGAAATGAGCACGGAAATTCGTCACAGTCATATTCTAGGTCACCAGCGACCAGCCGCGGGTGTGAGGGACGGTCTACCACAATTCGTTCCGCCAACAGCCTCGGCCATTGCGTGAGCCCAGGCCGGCAGTCTTAGTCTTAGTTTCTCCAGGGCACGCGTCCGGTTCGCAGCTCGTGCACGCGGCATCAGGGTCTGCTTGGCGCTGGAATTCTACCCCAGACCCGCAACAGCTGTGGTGGGCGAGCGGAAGTGGGAGACCTGTGGTGTCGCTCGGCCGGGGATCGGCTGCTAAGGAATTACGTTACCGAGACGTCTGCACCCAATGTTTGGCTGAACATCTTAACCAGCTTGGGGGGAAATTTTGCGCATTGGTCGACGCTGTAAACGGTCGCGTGACGCGCCGTTGATCAAGGACTTTCACGAGCTTCAGGTGTGGCTTTGGTGGTGGATGAGGGGTGTTTTTGGTCAACATGTGAAAGATGACGTTGAGCTACGGCCGGAAAAGATTCCGGATGTACCCGGTACTGCACGTGCACGGGGATACAACGGAACATCTCAGAGCGACTTCGCTCTTCTCTTAATCATTGTGCCGAATATGTACTGAGAGCTGTAACATTTGGCCGTTGTGAATGAGAATAAAGTGGAAACATTCATGATGTTGGTCCAGATACTTCGCATCTATCGACTTTCTTCAAATATCTCCGCGGGCTCCTCAACTCTGCAGTGATGACCAAATATCGTGGAGATGTAGAGGATGTCTCTGAATATCGATGGTGCGATCTGGGAGAGAAAAAATGTCAACCCGCTGTAATTTTACCAGTAATTAGCGACATTTGCAGAGCCTTCCAGGCAGAATCCTCTGAGCATCCGTGAGCCAGACTAAGATCCTTCAAGGTATAAGGTGTCCATACCAAATGATGGAAGATTTTAAGTATTCGGATGCTATTTTTCCTTTTACACGCTTGCATCTCGCATCTTCCCGCCTTCTCTACTATCCTCTTTTAGCATTAGGCACAATTATGTTGTTTGGAATAGTGCTAGCCTATGCGGTCCCTATTCCGCTTTTTTTTTTCACGGCTTGCTCACATTGTTTAACCCTCATTCCGCGTCTCCGTTTGTTCATGGCCATGACAAGTGTTTGATGAAGCTGGAGTAGACTTCCATACTTCATTCGAAGGTCTTCAAGGTGGGCCACTGCCATGGCTTGTCGATCACAGCTGTGTTGTATGATTGCCAGTTCGAGGTTGGAGAGCGCCGAAAAGTTGAACATAGCATGTGGAGCGGATGTCTGTGCTCTCACATCATATTGTCGAGGACTGAGTTCGTAGCTCGAATCGGTAGATAGGCTTGAAATATGACAGGGTGCTCATCAAGGCCTCACCCCGTTTTAGGGTGTTTGCAATGCAATGCTAAACCCTCACTTCTCGCCTCTAGCTTTATTTCTTTCCCTCCTCCGCTCTCTTTCCGCTTTACGTGCCTGATTGAGACTCGGGGTCACGCTCTCTTCTTCTAGCTTCGCCTTTTCCAAACTTCCCTCCTCAACCTCGTCCAAGAGAAATCGGCCCATCTGTCCATTCCTCCACTTCTGGATCATCCACAGCGCCGTAGCCTCTGTATCTACAGCACCTCCCTTGCCCAATCTACCCGTCTGCCTGGCGATATCACTGAGAAGCTCGACGACATCGTTCGTTGGTGGCGCGTACTCCGAGTAAAGGGTAGGCGACTGGAGGTTTAAATGGTACAATAGATAATCAGCTAGCATGACGGGCGGGATGATAGTATCCTTCACACTTCCGCACAGAGCCAACTTCATCATTGCTTCCGCATCTGGGACGTATGGTATGAACACACCTGGCGTATCCAGCAAATATACACCTCCACCCACACCCTTCAACTTTCTTGCTCCACCATCTGCACTTTCCATATCATCTTCGCTTGGTATAATTTTAACACCGCTGCTGGAAACTTTCCGTGTGACGCCAGGTTGTGCACCAGTAGCTGCAACTTTGCCTTTGCCAACTCCTTGCGCACGGAGGGCATTTAGGAGTGTTGATTTGCCAACATTCGGCATACCGACAACCATTACGCGGTGACCCACAAGCTTCCAGTGCTTCTGCGCATGCTCTCGGAGCGTCTCAAGGAGTTTAAGAGTGCTTTTACGGCTACTGTATTCACCATCTGGATCTTTCCCGTTCCTCACGAACATTGTAGTTGTGGGACGGTGCCACATCTTTATGACCTCCTCATTTTTGGTGTCCCTCGACCCACCACCTAGATCCCTCTTTGTGTACACAACAATCCTCTCCTTTCCCTCGAGTGCAGACTCAAATAATGGATTGCGCGAAGTGAGCGGTACGCGGTAATCGCGGCATTCGATGACGAGATCGATGGAGGAAAGCAGCGATTTCATCTTCTGTAGACCGGACTTGTGGTGGCCCAGGAAGTAGGACCTGGGCAGTGAGGGAAGCGGTGGGAAGGCATGGCGGGGGATGAATGACATTTGTCACACTGAACATGTTCTAGAGGAGAAGATGAAGTTCATGGGAGTTCAAAATAATTTCTGGGTCCGAGTAAGCAACTCCAATGTCTTGGCAAACATTGACTCGCGACTATTTTCGCTAGGTGGGTCCGCACGGTCTTGAAGTTGGTCAAGATTCTATTGCGGCTCTGTCTTGAGCATCTCTGCAGAACCAAGGCGTTTCTTCTCCTGGCCTTTGGCCCAACAACGAAGTTTAATTGATCTGTCTATGCTAAACATACATCAAACCGCAAAGCGCCAATACGTCAATTCAAACAACCAAATCCGATACGTATGACTAGCGTCCTTCCCACTCACCAACAGTTGAAGCTCCGATTATTGGTCAGCCACCCCGAACCTACAAGTCCTTATGTGCTAACGCACTGGGCTTCTCGTCAGTCTCGGAATCGAAGACATACACCGTGTGGGTGCCAATTGCTGAAAAGACCGGCAACGTGCGTGAGTGCTGGACAGTCTTATGGACTGGGCTCGGGAGATCAATGGGCTGAGCTTCGGCCTTATCACACTTCTCGATGTTGTCGTTTGTCTTCTGCAAGCGAACTTCGGCACCGGGCTGACCACGCTTTTCCCATTCGGCATCGGCACAGACTTTCTTCCCTGGAATGAATGGATGGTCGAAAGTAACGCGCCGATGCCATGACTTCCGCCTTTCGAGTGATATTGTGGCGAGTGTTTCTACATCGTTTGGATCGATTGTCGAGGTAGTTCGCTCATAAAGAGTCGTTGTGCGTGAAAAGAGCAAGGTGTTACTGTGTTCCGTGACGACATTGCGCTCGCGGTCCATACCAACAGGCATCGCACCGCAGGTGATGGGGTTGCTAGGACCAGAGCGGCATTCGAAATTGGTGTATACGTTGAGTTTTTCAGTATAGCACTCGTAACAGATAACGGACCAACTCCAAGGGTGGTAGAGCCATACCCCCTTGCTGTTGCCCTTCTCACTGCGTGGCTCAAGTCGATTCTCCAGTGACTCTGGTGACCGAGCTGCGATATTTCGATTCCCCACATGGGTAAGTGTGAGCACGTTTGTCTCATAATATGGCGTAGCTTTCTCGTTAGCGCCGACATGCCACGATGTAACTACCATAGACGTGGTATAGGTCGTGTCACTAATCATGTATTTAGCATGGACCGTGAAATTGCAGGATGCATTTGGTAACTTACATGGTAGGACTTGGAACTGATTTGCCTCCGCACTCGAACTTGGCTGAGAACACGGAGATGTTTTCTCCAGGTTGGCCAGGATGGAGGCAGTGGGACAGAATCGCAGGCAGCTGGTCGACTTCGAGTTTTTGGCTATCCAGACAACCAGGCGTCTTGTAGATGATCAATTCACACTGTGTTCCACCGTTGTTGACATCATTTAGCCATTGGCTACGCTTAGAGTCGAACGTGGGCCGGATGCTCCTGGCGCCATAATTGAAGTTCTGGCACTCGCCTCGCTTGATGTCGACGTTGGCACCCACTGGAGGCCCATAGCAATAGTCGCTAGTGAAGGCGTAGATGCGAATCTGGTCGTCCTTGCGGTTGGCGTGGACGATGGATATGAAGGCAAGGAAGGTGCTCACGATGAGCAGCACAAGACAAGTCATCTTCAGAGAACTCTGTACAGAATCGGGTTGTGCAAGGTGATCGACGGCGAAGGGATCGAAGTCGTAGTATGTGTTAGGGGTTCCACTAACGTATCAACACTGTCACTTGGTAAAGTGGGATGTTGAATTGAGGAAGCGTTGAGACGGAGGACTAGCTTTTATGAGTAACTAGTAGTTAGTATGTGTGAAGCTTGCCATGGAAACAGTGATGGAAGGTGAGTTGTAGCAAGATAACAAGAGTGGCTCCTTACTACGGAGCTACGAGCATTTGGGGATATTAGGTAGCGGGAATGTCAGCAGAAAGAAGGCAAGTAAGAGCAATCCTATACTACTGGGCAGCTGCAAGTGCCTGCAGTATATCAGAATGTATGCAGATGGCCTAAGAGAAAATTCTGGAGTTCGTGGAGGAAGTTGCTAATTGGCGTGGAAAGAAGCTTGCATGCTGCGTCACTGCTCCTTTGGATTGCGTGTAGGATAGTAGTCGGAGTAACTCGCCTACTTCTAGTTCAAAGCACTGTCGGTGGAAACAATAGTCTCACACGTCCTCGGGTCAGGAGCGAATGAGCATACTGCGACGTGCTGAGTATGGCTTGGAAACGAAGCGCCCAGCGCTGTATAATACTGTGCCACCCGATCCAGTTCCATGTGTCTATCCCCCTCTGAACACCACCACTCAACTCCTGAACTCCGGGCAAACCTGAGACTTTATTTCGTCCACCTTGGGTTCAAGAATCCCTTCCTACCACTCTCCCCATCCCTCGTCCTTCTTTGCTGCTGGTGCTCCGCCTGTATTCTTTTTCATGGCGCTAGTGCCAATACCTGACGGCTTACTCTTTGCCTGTGTAGCGTTGACTTTTGTCTCACCGGCACTCGCGAACTCATCCCAGAAGTCTTGCTTGTCCTTGCTTGGACCTTTGGGTGCTTCACCAAATGACTCCCAGAAGTCTTTGCGCTCGGGTTCGGCATTTGTTCGGCGTGTGTTGGAAGATGCGGAGGTATTATCGCCTTCAACAAAGCGATTGAATGCTGTGCCAGCATTTGCGGCCGAGGATTGGAGAGTCTGGCCTAAGGTTCCGGCAGTATTGCGGGCTTGCGAGGCAATGTCCGCTTCGGCGAGCTAGTATAACATCAACTGGTTATGCTCAAACGTACTCTATACTAAGAATTGGTGATACATACCTTCTGCATGCCAGGCTTGACATAGCCCTCGTACCCAACTTTACCGACTTTGCTCACACTCGCACCCAGCCAGCCAAAGCCCTTGGTGAGAGCGGCTACAGGATCCTTCTGAAAGTCAGACAGCTCCGGTGGCGCACCAGGCTCGTCGTCTTTCTTCCACGAGTCGGGCTCGCTTCCAAAGCCTCCATATTTCCCTCCTTGGTTTGGTGCAATACCCTCTGGCCTACTGGCATTGTCTGCACCCATTTTCGCAAAGTATGCTTCGTTCTTCGCTTTTTGTGAGGACATGGCATTAGTCCCGAGTGCGGGTGAGCCAGAGCGCTGAAAACCCGCTTCGTTACTTCGTGTCTTGCTGAGTGGTGTTTGGCTTCTGCTTCCAGCTGCACTCGCTCGTCCGCTCAAGGCCGCACCTGCACCAGCAGTTGACGCATTCTCTTTTTTGGGCAACCTCTTAGGCAGATTGCTCTTATCAAACTCCCTGTCCTCGACCTTACAGCTCAATCGTTCTTTCCACTCATCACCCGCCTCTGAGTCGTATCGCTCCTGGATCGATGAGGCTTCGAATGTTCGCCCGTCTTTTGTGTTTGAGGCGTGTGTGTTAAAGAACTCCTGAAAAGGCTTGTTTCCACCAGCGGCCATGCGCGCAAGCTCAGCGCCCTTGAAGGCGTCCATGGTTATGCTACGGATGAAGGAAATGTGTACGCCGAGGCCGCGGTGGACTCCTGAGCAGGAGAGGCACATGAAGATACCCAACTTGGGTGAGGCCTTGTATTGAACATCTTAGCATGTGTAGCTGATTGCGTGTGGGAATGGAAGAGGCGCATACCCATTGTGGACTCGGCGCATTGCAATCAACGCACTTGTTGTTGTCATTTGTCTTTTGGATCTCCAGAAGCTACAAACACAAGTAATTAGCATCGAATACCTCCCCTGTTCCTATGTATAGCTGTGTTGCTGTTCCTCCACCTCCGCGATTGCCCCTTGGACCCCACTCCTCAACGTCACGAGCAACCAAACAAACGCACCTTACTCCGGGTCTCCGGGTCTACCTCCCACATTTTACTCATGGCTTATATCCGGGAGTCAGACGACTACGTGCGATAGAATGGGAATCCAAACAAGATGTAAGAGCTCAATATTTTGGGGTCGGAGTGATCGACAGCGGTCAGATCCAGGGCGGTATAGCAGGGCCCAAGCGGGAGCGTGGCGCACGTCAGTTGAGCCTCAAGTCAAATCAGACAGGGGTGCAGTTCATCAAAAATGACTTTGGAATTTTAGATCAATTCCTCATCAAACATAGAAATTAAAAGGCTAAGTTTGCTAAGGGCGCTGTTATCAACATGAAAGGTCTTCCCGGCAGACGTAGACTGATCAGACATTATAGTGCAAAGCGTGCTACACGGCAGAAGTGAAGTAAACTCAGCTACTGAGTTCTTCCCAGGACCAGAGTGATTGTTGAGGTAGACACTGATTCTTGACCAGTCTACTTGCTACATCTGGTGGCTGCTCCACGTCAGAACAAATCGTGGCCTGGTCATTCTCTTTCTCGATCCAATCATAATCGGCATTGGCCGACTAGATGGCCTTGAGCTTGGTTTGGCGTGGGAAGATGCCTAGCAATGGGTCCAATCAACGATGGTTATTTCCTCTAGAGAAGGTAGAAAAGTGCGTATGGTAGCTGCGATGGCGAGAAGTGCATCCATGAGTTCAGCACTTGGACCGTAGGTTTGTTCTTGTTACATTCATTGACTTCAAAGGTAAGACCCTGAATATTGCCGAGAAGGTACCTCAAGAAGCGCGTCTCGATGCTAGATTAGCTATGTCCTCGTAATTTGGGAGAATCCAGAAGCATCAATATCTAAAGACGTAGATACCTCATATCACCTAGCAGCTCGAAACCCCCTGGGCCCTGCAAAGTGAGCCAATCTCCAAGCTGGCAAAATCGCAATGAGCAGCATTGATTTGCAATGTAGTGCAAGACTGTAATCAAGTCAGTTACCACATTATGGCCTAGACTTCTACGTTGCCGAACTCGACATTCTCAAGGCCTCGAAATACGATTTGGATGCCCAACGCATCAGCAACACCAGTAAAACGGGATACAACGTGGAAATTTCAAGGCCCTAAGCCAGCAATTATTGAAGATTCGGGAACAGTCTATCCAGGAGAGCTTCCAATTCGTTGGGTTTATAGCCCGTGGGTTGATACAAGCTGTTACCTCCTGACCAAAGGGAAGCTTAGTTGACAGCAGCACTCCAAGTTTGGTTTTTCAAGAGTTAGATTGCTGTAGCGAAAGAAAAATGTAGCATTCATCGAGAGAGCAATGTGTGGTGTATGAAAGTGCGAGCGAAACGTTTGAGCGAAAGGTAAATAGACCGAAGAGCGCGCTAATGAACATGCACGTCATTTGTTCCGCGTCCGCCCCGCCAAATTATGAAGTCGCAGCCTGCGAGCGGGAGAACAGCTGCAACTGCGACAGTAATTTCGCTGCACAATGGCTCAAAAAGGAGATCATCTGTTACAGCGTCCACTATATGGTAAGCATAGCAGCCATACAACAAATGGACGCCTGTCTAATCTGTTTAGTGTTTGACCTGCCACAAGAGCTCCTGGCAACGCTCGCACTTAAAGAGCAAACAGCACGCCCTACTCAAGATGTATCTCTTCCGACACAAGTCTCTGCCACACAGTCGCTAGAAAAACCCGAGACGGAGGATAGCGGTCCTACAAAGGCCACTGCATGTAACTTGTGCGGCCTGAGCTTTGCCTCTGTCGCTGAACAACGTGGCCATGTCCGGTCTGACCTCCACGGATACAATCTAAAGCAGAAGATAAAAGGTGCAAATCCGGTTGGTGAGGCGGAATTTGAGAAGCTGATAGGCGACTTGGATGAGAGCATATCAGGTTCCGAGTCATCTGAATCAGAGGACGACGATGAAGAGGATGGAAGCAAGCCCAAAGACTCTACTCTGAGCGCGCTCTTGAAGAAGCAGGCCAAGATCTCTGATCCAGAGTTTGATGAATTTGCATCTCGCAAGAAACAGAGTGGGCCGGGGAAACCTCCACTAATCTGGTTCACCTCATCTGCAATACCGGACAATATGTCGCTAGGAGTATACCGTGCGATATTTTCCAATGAAGAGCAAGAAGAGGGATCACATATCATGGACACGATACGGAACAAGCAGTTATCCCCGAAACAACCTCCAAAGGTCAAAGCGAATGAGGGCGGGGTACCTTTGCCAGGGACAGATATTGGGCCTCACTACTTCCTCTGCATGATCGGTGGTGGTCATTTCGCAGCAATGATTGTTGCATTGGCACCAAAAACGGGAAAGAAGCATACTGGAGCCGATGAACGATCAGCAACTGTCATAGCGCATAAGACGTTCCATAGATACACGACGCGACGGAAACAGGGTGGATCGCAATCAGCAAACGACAATGCGAAGGGTGCCGCACACTCTGCCGGTTCTTCGATTCGTCGGTACAATGAAGCTGCGCTTACGAACGAGGTCAGGGAGTTGCTGTTGAGCTGGAAGAGTATGATCGATTCTGCAGAGCTCATTTTCGTACGAGCAACGGGAAGCACGAACAGAAGGACGCTGTTTGGACCATACGAGGGACAAGTCCTCCGCAACAACGATGCGCGGAATCGAGGCTTCCCGTTCAGCACACGGCGTGCAACACAAAAGGAGCTGATGCGCGCTTTTGTGGAGCTTACACGTGTGAAGCAGAGTGTCGTTGACGAAGCAGCGCTGGCTGCTCTGAATGCATCTCAGACAGAGAGTGCCTCGACAACACCAGCGCCGGCGAAACCCAAGCCCCAAAAGCCGTCAAAGGAAGAAGAAGCAGCAATCCTCCATACATCCCAAATCATACCCCTCATCAAACGGTCAAAGGTCCCAGCACTCCTCAACTACCTGAAGACGAACAATATCCCCCCAACCTTCACATTCCTCCCGGAAAACCACCACACGCCTACACCGCTCCACCTCGCCGCCTCCCTCAACTCAGCCCCCATCATCCTCGCCCTCCTCACCAAAGCAGGCGCCGACCCAACCCTCATGAACGACGACGCCCGCACGCCCTTCACGCTAGCCGGCGACCGCGCAACCCGCGACGCCTTCCGCGTTGCACGCTCAGAGCTAGGCGACTCAGCCTGGGACTGGGAAAAGGCCAGCGTCCCCGCCGCGCTCTCCAAAGCCGAAGCCGACAAGCGCGACGCCCAGGACAAGTCGGAGAAAGCGGCTGAGTCCAAGGCCGAGGCCGAGCGCCGGAAAGCAGAGACGGAGCGCGTTAGGAAGGAGAGCGAGGAGGAGGAGGCCAGGCGGACGGAACGGAGGATTGGGAAGGGGAAGGCGCTGGGGGCGCTTCCTGTTAAGACGGGGGCCGAGTTGCGCGAGGAGGAGGTGCGTGGATTGGGGCCTGAGGCGAGGGCGAGGATGGAGCGGGAGAGGAGGGCTAGGGCGGCGGAGGAGAGGTTTAGGAGGATGCAGGGATCATGATGTAGAGGTGGGAATAGAAACATCACATCTTGTGAATTGTACATCGAGACAAGTTCATGAAGGTTACAAGTGAATATCATGACTGGATTAAAAACTTATTATCAGTAATAACACAAAGACCATTGTTACAACTCGATACCCTCTTCTTCTGCAGGTAGAGCGTGCTCCGGATCCGAAATAATTGTACTTTTACTTTGCGTGTACGATTCCCCCTTCACTAGTACCCAGTCTTCATCTTCCTCGTCGGGGCCATCCGGCTTGGCCTGTGGTGTACTCTGCTTGCTCTCCTTCTCTTCGGCCGCCATGCCCACCTGGCCGAGGATGAAGCGGCCGAAATAGAGGAGGGCATCCAGCATCTCCTCGCCGGTGGGGACGATATTTTCTTTGGGAAGTAAAAAGCCGTAGCTGCCAGTGTCGCGCAATTTGATCTGGTAGCTGTACCTGACCTTGAGTTCGTGGTAGAAATAGTCCAAGGCGCTGCCGCCGCTGCTCTCGATTCTTGGGAAGATGATTTTCTGCTTCTTGTTGGTGGATGAGAAGGCGACGTTGCCTTCGCATGCTGATGTGACTTTGTATTCGTGGCCTTTGCGGGATACGCGGATTGCTTTTGCTAGTCCGAGAGCCAGTTCCTCGAGGTCTTCGATCGAGGGTGGTTCGTCCTGACAGCTGTATGAATACGGATAGAGAATTTGCTGGCTGTACGAGTGGAGATCTAGAAAGCCGATTATCTCGACGTTGTTGTTTTCAGTCTCGTTCTTTGCCCATTCGGCAAATCTCTGGGCTTCGAAGCCGTCGAAAGGGGCGTCGCCAGCGAATGATTCACTGCACGGGTTTGTGCGGGTAGCGTTGCCGTCCCACTTGTAGGAATAGCTGCGGTCGAGGTCGATGCCGCGGCAGAAACGAAGCGATGTTGGTTGCCTGTTCTTGCGCCACAAGCGGTCGGTTTCCCAGGAGTAGACATAGCCATCTGGGTTGAGGGTAGGGACAAGGACAAAGTCAAAGTCCTCTAGAAGGCGTGTGATTTCGCGGTCCTTGCCGTATGCGTTGATGAGGCTCCAGGCGAGGTAGTTCACGGTGCTCGTCGATATCCACTCGCGGGCATGCGAGCCGCCGGTGATGACGACGGTCTTGCGGGCTGTGGACGGCTGGTTGTCGTTTGTGGGATGGACGCCTATGCGTAGGGCAGGGATGTCACGACCCTCGAAGCTGATTCCAACGTTGATCTTCCGGACATGGGTGGTGAACATGGACGACATGAGACGCATCCAAGGGCTGATTACAGAGAGCGGCTGGTAGTCCTGGAAGAAGGGATGGCCTCGGGCGGATGGGGAAGATGCCTTGAGAAGCGGGGAGAAGCGGTCGGCCTGGTGGGATTGGGTGACAGAGGGGGAAGGGTACGAGTCGAAGATGGCTTGGGCGAGGTCGAGGTTTTGCATGAGCGGTTCGTGGGAGGAGTGTAGCGATTTGGGGAGGAGTCCGAGCAGTGACGGGACGACATCCTTTGCAATCCGGATGTCGGCCCAGTCGTCATTGAACTCCCAGACATCGAGGAAGAGAATGTCTGCCGCCTCTCGCAAGGCAGCTGCCTCGTCTACTGTGCGGATGGTGAATCTCAAGACGACATCCTCGCTGTATCGCGCAACCAGCTGGTCGTCGGGGATGTCGCTGGCGGTGTGGGTGGTCCTGCTGGCTGTGCGCCGCCGCTGCTGGTCGTCTGGCAGGTTCCAGATGCGCTTGATAAGGGCATCGGACAGGCGCCGCCAGGGTCGCGGCGCATTGGGGTGGCTTGCGGGATGGATGCCCGCATTGTCGTGCGGGGCGGCAAGGGCGAGCGAGGGAGCGAGCAGCAGCAGGCTCACGACGGTGAGGGTCGCCTGGCGCATTGCGGCGGCATGGAGGAGAGCAGAGCCAGAAGCGGGGAGCTGCAGGGAGATGGCGTCGAGGGCCTGCGTGCCTGGATATGGTCGGTTGGGGTGGGTGCTGCCTGGCGCGTGGGACGTGGGAGGTGTGGCTGGTGAGGCTACAGGCTTAGCGTCGCGGACCAGCTCTCCACCGAGCATGCACAGAGTACCAGTGCGCGGGCAGCGCGAGAGCTGACTCCCTTTCTGCTGCACTGTCCGGAGAGAGCGATTGCTGGTGTCTGCGCTGCGTCCTGCCTCGTGTGCTGCTGTCTGCATTGCATTGCTGTCTGCAGTTTGCGCTCTGTACTGCGTGCCTGCGCCGTCCTCGCCAGATTCCACCGCCCTGTACATCCGTCTAGCCTTGGGATTACGGCCTGCCTACCTGCCCCCCAGACTCGCCCTGACCGCACCGGCCGCACCACCGCTCCGCTGTGCCATGTACCGCGCCGTGGCCTGCTCTCCGCGTTGATGAGCTGCTAGCCCGCGAGCAGCAATGCCTCTGAGGGCCCTCCGCCCCAACCGCAGCGACCGAGACCTCAAGCGCCGGAGCACCCTCGACCCCGGCGGCTTCTGGAAGCGCGGCGACCGCGACCCCTCGACCGACAACCTGCACCGCAGCCGCATCGCCGTCTCTGAGGATGGCGGCCGCCCGCTCCCCACCGACGTTGCCCGGCCCTCGACCAGCAACCACGACTCCCCGCCCTCTCCGCCCATCCAAGAGCCCACCCCCAACACGAGGCGCTTTAGCCTGATGCGCTTCCGCCATGCCTCTGACCCGCAGCTGTCAGTCAAGGCGAAGGAGCAGGCTGCCCGCGACGAGGCCCCGCCTGTCCCTCGTGTGCCCGCCAATCCCCAGCGTACGTGTGCCTCCCAGGAGAAGCCGTCTGCAGTACTGACGTATGATGCCGCTGCAGCCCCTGCCATCATCACCACCGCGCCCACCGTCATGGATCCCGACCAGGACCAGGAGCAGTCCGCGCCCAAGAGACGAGGCCGCCTGCAGCAATTCACCCTCCGCCGCCGCTCCTTCGACCCCTCGACTTTTGACCGCCCCAGCAGCCTGCGCAAGTCGATGGAAAAGAAGAGGAAGCCGCTGGGATTCAAGAAGAGCCACGGGAATCTGCTCGAGGACACGGACCGCCTGTCCATCGGCCAGCGCCCAAGCAGACTGAGCGAATCGCGAGAATCTGCGGAAAGCGCCACTGCCCTGGCCCCGCCTGCCCCCAGAGCCTCCGAGTCCTCGCGATCAGACGGAAGCTCCGGTGGCCATGTCTCCTTCGAGCACACCCCTCGCCCCCAGCACCCGCCTCGACACGGCTCTGGGCGGTTTGGCTTTGGTCGCCGGAAGCAGCGCGGATCCCTATTCCCTCTCCCCATGAAAATTGAGCCTCCCCAGTTTCCCGACACGGCGCCTGCCACCCCTCGTGTCTCTACCGGCGGCGTGAGCTCAGGCTCGGCGCACCATTCGCCCACTGGCAGCCCTCCGTTGACCGCTCGTCGCTTGGATCATGGAGAATCCGGGACCCAGACCCCGCCCATGCCTTCCGCTTCGCAAGTCGCTCTAGCTGCTACTGCCCTGAACCTTGCCTCGCCTGGCTCAGGATCGCTCTTTCGAAACGACTCGACCAAGTCCATACCCAAGTCCATCCGTTCCGCCCGCTCCTCGCCAAACGCCGGTGGTCCCATTCGGCTTGGCCTACGGGGTCGTTCGTCGACCATGGGTTCTCTAGGCGCACGCTCTGACGATGCAACATCGCCAACACCGCCCAACGGCCCCAGTGGACGAAACTCGACCTCTACTGCTGGAAGGAGTAGCTTCAGCAACCTTTTTGGGCTAGGTGCAAGATTCCGTCAGAACTCCGAGCCGCACTCGCCCAGATATGGTTCGCCTGCTCATGGATTTCTAGGGAACTCGGGCCTGTCGTCGCACCAGAACTCATTTACAATCAGCAGAGAGGCGCTTGCCTTGCCAGAACGAGAAGAAGGCGAGACACCTGGTCATTACCTGGAACGAATTGAGGCGAACAACGTTGACAAGAGCATCATCGCCAGCTACCTCAGCAAGACTGACGATGCCTTTCTTCTCTCGGTCCTACGAAGCTACATGCGAAAGTTTGCCTTCTTTGGAGATCCCATCGACATGGCGATACGCAAGCTGCTCATGCAGATTGAGCTTCCCAAAGAGACTCAGCAAATCGACAGAGTGCTACAAGGCTTCGCTGACCGCTATCACGAATGCAACCCCGGCATCTACATCAACACAGACAAGGCCTACTTCATTTCCTTCTCCATCATTATCCTGCACACAGACTTCTTCAACAAGAACAACAAGCGCAAAATGCAGAGACCTGATTACATCAAGAACTCTTCGTGCGAAGGCGTCTCCGAAGACGTGCTAGGCTGCTTCTACGACAACATCGTCTACACTCCCTTCATTCATATTGAAGACGAAGTCGACCTGAAGAACATTTCGTCCAAAAAGAGCCGAAGAACAGCTGTGCTGAAGGGCCCTATGAACGATCCGGCAAGGAGGGCCGCTAGGGAGCCCATCGATCCTTACACACTCATTTTCGAGGGCAAGCTCGACGCCCTTCGCCCCAACATCAGGGACGTCATGAACCTGGACGATCCTTACAATTACGTCGGCTCTGCTGCGACCTTGGATACTAAGAACATCTACAAGTCCTTCTCCAGATATGGCGTCATTCAAATCGTCTCCTCGCGATCCAGACCGGAGGCATTCATGTCGGAAGCTGCCCAAGAGAACCCGCTGGGTACGTCGGTTGGCATCGTGGAAATGCCAGTCACCAAAGTCGGAATCTTGTGGAGAAAGGACGCAAAACGAAAGAAGGCGCGATCTGCCTGGCAGGAATGGGGAGCAGTGCTTACTCGTTCCGGTCTCTCCCTTTTCCGCAACTCTAGCTGGACAAAAAACCTCATGCATCAGCATGATCAGCACGTAAAGCGCGGCGAGACGGGGCCTGTGCTATTCCAGCCTCCACTTGAGAACTTCAAGCAGGACTACATAATCCCCATGGACGGTGCCGTCGCCCTCGTCGACAACACATACAAGAAACATAAGAATTCGTTTGTCATGTTTACCAAGTCCGGCGAGGAAACGTTCCTGGCTGACAGCGAGAAAGATCTAAACGAATGGCTGGGTGTCCTCAACTACACGGCTGCCTTCGAAACCCTTGGTGTGCGGTCAAGAGGCATGGTAGCTGGCTTGTACGAAGGCCAACGGAATAGGGGCATGCGACGCCTGGAGTCATCGCAATCTAGCAAGTCAACACCCACTGCACCTGGCGACGTGACTGTTCAAAGCGGTCGAACCGACAATCAATTTGCACAGCAGATGATGAACGCAAGAAAAGAGCTTATGCAGACGCGTATCACCGAATCTGAAGATAAACTTGCTCAAGCCATCAAAGAACTTGAGGCACGTCTAAGGGACGCGAGACATCTTCAGATTCTGGCGCCCATCCAACCCAAGACGCGAGAGTTTGTCATCCATGCCGCAGGCCGTCTGTCTGCCAAGCTCAAATGGTCTCGCATCGAGATCTGGCGGATGAAATGCCATCGAGACATTTTGGCCCAAGAGTTAGAAGATGAAAAACAAGGTGCTGCGGAGAGACAAGCCCGGATCGATCGAATAGCAGAACCTTCTACAAACCAATCGCAACCATCGCCGCAACAGTCTCAAAGAGCCTCCAAAATCAGCGGACTGGCGAGATTAACATCAAAGACCAGTTCGCTCACCAGCGGCCAAAAACCACCACTCTCCCCCGGAGCCTCTTCTGCACGTCCAGGCACCAAATCATCACGGGATACAGACTTTGGAGAAGACATGTTCAAAACGCCTCCAGAGACTTCTCGCCAGTCCAGTCCCAGCGAACCTTCAGGCCAGTTTCATATCCCTCCAATGTCATTCAGTCCTCATGCTTCAGACCGTCGGAGCTCCTTAGCAAGCTCTTCCGCACAGTCGCCTCCCCTATTTCCAGTCGATAAACGACCGTCTGTATCGACAGCAGGCGGTCGCACTGCAGATTCGGATAGCGACACGGATGACGATTCACGATACACAACACCACCACCTATCGAATCGGACAACATGGATCCAAAGACACCCGAGATTCTTTCTGCCGATGGATTGCTTCTGAGCCCCGGTGCGGATTCTGAGCAGGATCAGTCTCCTGTCAATTTCACAGGATCGCCGTCATCGCGCACGACGAGACACCGACGAAGCTTACACCGCACTCTCAGGGAGGCGCATGGTAGCTCATCCCATCGTCGTAGTCACAAAGGCAGAGATTCTTCATCGACGATTGTAAGCGACGATGCTCACGACAGCGAAGGGTTGACACGTAGCAAAGGCAGCTTCACAGTTCATGGCAAAAAGGCGTCTGTTATACAATTTGGTTCTGACTGGCACCACACCACAGCAGAGGAGCGTTTGAAGACCAAGAAGCAGCTTCAAGAGGCGCAAGAGGCGGCTCCAGCAGACGACCGAGATGGCATGAGTATTCTCAGTAGTAGCACGGCCACAGCCATGAGCCCAAGTACTGATGGCACGGAGGAATACACTCCACGGAAACTGTCCGCAGACGTTCTGAAGCAGCGCCATGTCTCCTCAGCAACAATTACACCTGCGAACTTTCGTGAGTCTTTCAAGGAGCACCGTTCCGACTCGGATGATGCGTCTGATATGAGTGACATTGCCGAGGAGTCTCCGACTCACGTACGGACGTCAGCCGAGGAGGCAGCACGAAAAGACCAAGGACCGACTCCTAGCTCCTCCACGGCAGCAACATCACCAACAACTACCCAATTGGTCCAGATGTAGTTCACAATACCTCTCTGCAGTTGCATTCATTCTGGATTTCAAAAGTGGATTTACCGTATGCATGGCCCCGCGCAAGCGTAAAAGCAGCTCTTCCTTTCCATATCATCTCTCTTCTCAGCATATACGCACTTTGGAACATATATACAGCATGGCGTGGGTGGGTTTGGACTGTATGCTATAGACAGCACTCGAAGGCATGTTGATTTCTTTTGTCATATGCGGCGCATTGTATGTAATAGACCGGGATTCCAGGACGGCGTTTCTGTACAATACAGCTTGTCTGCGAACAGAACGAAGTTGGGGCTGGGATATCCGGGACGACAGTTTCCAGGTCGATGAGTGGGTACGTTGGATGATCAAATGCAGTAGTAAGAAAAGATGTGAGCCGATATGGTGTATTGTGAGGTGCTTTCAACCCTAAGAATTATTCCCAAGCCACTGAGTAAAAGTTAGAAAGAAGTATTGTTATTCCGCTGTTCTACCATCTTACCGAACATGCGTAGTGGCGTTCTTCCATCCCAGAACCCTAACCCTGGAACACGCTAGCACCCCGCATTCAAACTTAGCGCAAGAGAACGGTGCCGAGGTAGCTTTCCAACTACTCCACAATGGCAATGCCGATAGCGAGAGTCATGACTACAGCTATGATTTTCCACTACCACACTTCTAATCACTTAAGATCACCTTCTGGAAGTTCATCCACAACTAGACACACTCTTGTAGGACACACAGAAACGCCAATTGCAGTTCTACCCTACCATCCCATCCTCGAATTGCTCCACACATCTGCATAACCATACACAATGACGCACGCTGCCTCCAAAGATGACCTGCGCGTCAGCACGCTGTTCGACTTCTCATCACACGTCTGCCTCGTGACAGGCGGCGCGACCGGCCTCGGAGAAATGGCAGCTCAAGCCTTTGTGCAAAACGGCGCCCGCGTCTTCATCGCGTCTCGCAAAGAAAAAGAGCTGAAAACCACCACCGATCGCCTCAACGCTCTTGGCCCAGGCACCTGCGAGTACATCATCGCGGACCTCAAGAACAAGGCCGGGTGCCTCGCGCTGTGCGCCGAAGTCACAAAGCGCACCGACCGCCTGACCGTGCTGGTGAACAACACGGGCGCCAGCTGGGGCGACGACTACTACGACTACCCGGAGCATGCGTGGGACAAGCTGTATGATTTGAATGTGAAGAATATCTTCTACATGACGGTGGGCATGGAGCCGTTGTTGCGGAAGGGCGCGACGGCGCATCAGCCCGGGCGGGTTATCAATATTGCGAGTATGGCGGGGATTCAGACGACGGATGTTACGACTGGCGAGGGTGGCGGGTTGAGTAAGCCGGGACATGGGACGTTTAGCTGTAAGTTGAATCTTTCTCACTCATTCCGTCTAGTTCTACAATCCTCGTGCTGTCGTCCTAGATACGGCAGAGTACCATTCGCATGCTAACTCGACTCCCAGACGGCCCCGCAAAAGCAGCTTGCATCCACCTCACCAAAATGCAAGCCAGCAAGCTCGCACCCAAACACATCATGGTCAACGTCATTTGCCCTGGCGTCTTCCCCTCGCGCATGACCAACTTCGGTCTCGAAAAGTATGGCGACGCACTCACCTCTGGGCAGCCAACGGGCCGGGTCGGCAAGCCGAGCGACTTTGGCGGGCTGGTGCTGTTCCTGAGCAGCGCGGGGAGTGCGCATATGACGGGGAATGCGGTCGAGATTGATGGCGGCGCGACGTTGACGGGTTGGCGGGGGAAGGTGGGAGGTGGGGAGAGTAAGTTGTAAAAAGCAAGACTTGAGAGGGGAAATAAAAGGTTGGGATGGGAAGTACATAGCATTCGCATATATTCATGGTTCGGTGTGTAATCAAATTGTATCCACCGTAGCAAATGGTCAGTGTACTATGCCTCCCGTTTACTGTTAATTAAATGCTTCGGCTGTACAGTACATGACAGCGAAGGAACTCACAGTGACATGAAAGGCAAACGCTAGAAATAATACGCTACAAGTCGAAACCATATGCAGCAAAAATGCATTGCAAGAATATGTCTATGGAAGTGGTCAAGTCGCGTAGCCAGCCGCTTAGAGAGAGCAACAACGAAGCGGCTATGGCTTCGAGAATCGCAAACTCGACACTATCACGCCGGCAGCAAGCAGCACCTCCGTCTCGAAATACGGGTTCAGAGAATGGAATAAAACTCGGCTCATGTGTTTAGGCGCTGATGCTCGGTCGCAGATTGCCGCACGTGCAGACCTCAGAAGAACTGATGTCCGTTTATGGATGAAGCTTCACTCTAAGCGTACCTACCCGCTTACCAGCGCTCCTTAGCTAGAGGGATAGTCGCTTGGAGAGCCTCTTACTAGGCTGCCGCACCTTCCTCAGGACAAGCCGCTCATTCCGTCTCCCAATACGCAGGAGAGCGCCGTTCCAGCGCACCTGCCACATCCCCAGAAGCATCCCCCTTCCCACCAGCGGCCGCAAAACATGCCGTCTTTCCCACGAAACCTCAGCTCCTGCGCTGAGAACCGCGACACTTCCGCCTGTGATTGGGGGAATTCCCAAAATACCTCGGACTGGAGTGGCCGTTTGGGGAAGGGCGATGGCATGCTGGTCTTGTCTCAAACCTGAGTTGTCGGAGGGCAAAACGGCAGAGCCTCAAACGACAATGTCAGCCCTGCCAGATGGTGTCGCACCGTGCTGGTGACACAGCAAGACGGCTCGACGTGCCTGATCTACGCCAGGCGCCTGACTTGAGGATCCTGCAATAATCACTGCGAATCTTGCAATAAGAAGACTTTGATATCCCATCTTGTTTACTTTGATCTGTCATTGCACGTCTCGGTCATTATTGTTTGTTTGTTGCCTGTCGCTACATTCTCTTTCTCCCTCTGGATAGGGCTATTATATTCTTTCACTTCTATATTTTAGTCGCTATTGTCCATACCTCCGGTTGTTCCTTTATAACGAACGAAGCAAACAAAATGTATACCAAGTCGATCACCACCATCACCCTCTTGAGCGGCCTTTCTTTGAGCGCCGCTCTGCCTACAACGGACTTCACGCCCCGTCAGGCTTCTGCTTGCTTCTTAATCGGCAACCAGGCCCTCCCGGCTGAAGTCTCAGACATAGCCACTTCTCTCCAGGACAGCATCACTTGTTCCGAGTCCGTCACCACACTCTCCAACGTCCCAGACGTAACCTCCGGCGGCGTGTCTTTCTCCGACATCGACTTCAGCAAGTCCTCGCAAACTCCCCTGGAATTCGCACTATCCCAATTCGCAACCGCGGACCCTCTTGCTAGCACCGACTTGCAACAGTTCCAGGACAGCCTAGACGTCTATCTTGCGACCGAGGCTGGAATCCGTAGTGTTGGTGGAAACCTGGCGATCAAGGTGCCCAAGTTCTTCCTTGAGATGCAAGTTTCCCGTATCGAGACGGCGCAGGGCAACCCGCCGACGGAGGCTGGGCTGCAGGTTGACCATTTGAGAGATAAGGTCACTAAGAACGCAGCGGGCGAAGATAAGGCATTGTTGGATCAGGTTATTGCCCTAGCTACGCAATTGGCGTGAGACAATTAGATGAGCAGAAGCGCCTGCAGAATGCGCTGTAAAAGCGCGCATAAGCAGCCACAATGATGATTTCAGGCACATATATATAACGAGCGCAGTAGTTTCTATTCGGCTACTTCCCTGACATAAAAACAATTTACACATCGTTTCAACCACCATCCTCCATCTTCTCAAACACTATTCCCCTGACAACATCCCTCCGCACCACTCCTTTCACACACAGCCAGCCCTGCGTACCATGAAATTTACTCCGTCATACCTCGACTAGTTGTAGCAGAGGTAGCTGGAGATGATGTCGTCGAAGCCGTAGACCCTCAAGTCAGGGATGAAGTTCTCGCCGGGAACAGTGAGCCTGAAGTCATTGTTTCCGCAGTTGATGTCACGGTAGAAGATGCATCCGAAGCCACCGGGAACCCTGAGCGAGGTAATTTCATCAGGCCAGCCCTGGAGTAGGAATACGGTTAGTCATGTTTCTAGATTTAGGGGATATACTTGGTGGGCAAGTGATTGCGGGGAGCCGTCTCAGTGCCGTGATTGATTAAGAGGTCGCTTATAGGGATCGAGTTCAGCTTACTATCTGGAAGTTAGCAAAATGTCTGGTAGGATTTCAATTGTTTTCTTACCATTTCCAAGATTGTAGCAGCGCTGAGCTGTGAATTGTTAGCAATGCTTCAGTGACTTTAAAATCGCACCATGACAATCTTGACAATAGAGTCTTCGATAAAGTCAGAGGTGGAGACATACTATCAGTCCAGAGTCCCTCATGGCGACCACTGCCATTGAGATCAAGCCAGACATCCACGACCAAAGTAGCACGCTTGGACAAGCTCTTGTCGGACACAGCAAGGCCGGTCTCGCGCTTGGAGACTCCAGTGGTAGTAAAGGGCTGCATGCCATCGACGACCTCAGGAGTATCGGGGATGTTCTGCACCGGTGCGAGGAAGTTGGAGTCGGATCGCTTGACAGCATCGGCTGGGAGGGCAGAGACGCCTGCAATGAGGGCTGCGGTCAGGGCAAAGAAGCGCATGATGGATGGTGCTGAAAGAAGCTTGTTGGAGAAGAGATGCTGTTGAGTGTGGTGAGAGACAAAAGGACGATTCTTTGAGGGTATTTATATGTTCATTTTTCACTTCTATGTCTTGAATCTGCCGTCTTGCATCAAGAAGGCCTCCAGCCCAGACACTCCATCTGGCAAGGAGTCTCCGTGGTCTTCTCGTCGTGATGAGGAAGTGTAAGCAGCCGAGCCACCGACGGACCTGCGTGCAAACAAAATTGATGAAATCTGCATCGCAAACCATGGTTATGAGATGCACGATGAATCCTCCAGCAGTCTCCAGCAGTTCATCTCACTGTCTACACAGATGCTTGTGGGACCCGCGTATCGTAGTGGGGAGCCTTGAAGTGTATCCATGCTCTGGAAGTAGATTGTTCCCCAGACCCGGTCCCTACAAGTGTCCCAATCTGGCGGGACAGGAGTTTGTTCTGGATGCATGCAATTCTGTCAAGGGTCTTCGGCCCTGTGAAGGCCCGATTCACCTCACTTTCAATATACTGTTATAGGACCCTCTTGCGGAAAGTCGCGGGAAAGATACTGCATTCATGGAGTGATTGGTCGTAAAGCTGACATTTTTCGTTAATTCTCGTCAAGTTCTACGCTAGGAGGATCAAACGCGGTACTTTGCTAGAGGCGATGGCAATTTCGACGCTGGTAGACTAAATATAGAGTCGGAACGCACGTCAAAAATTTGTACAAAGAATGGTCTGAAGGAAGCCTTTAGCACATTCCATATGCTAGAATTAAATGGAAATGCTCGTTGAAATAAATTTTGAACGAGACGATGTGGTGTCGAGCAAGTCGGAGCATTGTACGTGGTTACGTTCACTGGAAGGTTTGGTTAAGCTCCGCCAAGGGCCGGGCGTTCGCCGAACGATGCAAGGGACCGGAGTTGATCGATATGAATGCTCCTCCTGGAAGGATTCAACACTAGCAACGGTCTGCCATTGCTATCTTGGTAATGCTGGGTGCAATCTCATTGACATGCAGACTTCGGAGTGACACGTTACATCGCTTGCATCGGGCGCTTCGTAGGATACTCCGGCAGATGGCCAGACTCAAGTTTGATGATTAGCTTTATATTCCGATTGCATAGGCGAATCCTTTTGCTCTGTTTGATTTCGTGGGGTCCAAGTGAGCGCTGAATAACGGGGCTAATCGCGGCTGCGTGCGAGTTATTTCTGTCAGCGATGTGATCCAATGCGCTTTGCTTCAAGCGTACCGGCATGAAGGCTACTTCTTGAACGTAGAGACGATGAAGCTGTACGACGAGTAGCTTGGGCATAACTGCAGGACTGTTAAATTGAGGTTAGGATGAAAGTGAGATTTAAGCCCCGATGAAATTTGGGTGGCAAGACTCATGAGGATGAAAACTGCAGTGTGTCTCTTTGGAGTCCAAACGATAATGCAGGCAAAGTGCGGAAGAGTAGCTTCCATAGTTTTTTCAGAGCGGGGTATCATTAAACAGGCTACATGGCTCTTGTTGCCAACATGCTATAGTAGTAAGCTCAATATATCTCCAGGATGTCTATGCTGTACTACGAAAGCACAGCTGCAATGCGCAAGGCTGTCGACCGTGCAGAGTCAGTTCAGGTATGACCAGAAATGAACATGAAGTCTCCCAGAGCCGCATAGGTGAGCATTTTGAAGTTGGAGCAAACCGATCAAGTGTCGAAAAGATGAGTAAATTCATGTCGTGCAACAGCTACGATGGGTGAGGTGGTTGGAAACGGCAAAAACGGCGGTGCAGATGGAGCTCCACCACGTGGGGCACAGGTCTGTGCCTCTCAGCGAGCTTGGATGCTAGCCAACGTCATTTCGAAGTCTCGTTGACCAGCAATACTCCTGCCACTGTCAACACCGCATTCGACCATAACCCAGTCTATGGTCCTGCCGCCATCTGGCCCTGGAAGCCGTGCCATGTTCCGGTTGCATTGAAGTTCCTGGACCCGTGAAACATTGTCTTTCTCAGTGTGAATCCACCAACATGGCGTCGAGCTCTACTGAGACGACTCCCCTTATCTCCTCAATGTCGAGCGCAAGCCGATCAATACCGCCCAAGCCCCAGCGAAGTGTCACCTTCAACCCTACCATTTCCTCGAGCAGCCCCAAGCAACCGTCGCGAGCATTGTCGCATGGCGCGACGTCTTCAGGCTATGTACCCACCAGTCAGGGCGGCCAGCCCATGCTCTCTACGCTGAATAGCAAACTGCGACGAAGAAACAGCTCTGGTGCGCCTGCGAGACTGCCTACTGCGCCTGCACCGAAGATTGGCCCGCAAAGAACGACGAGAACGGCGCAGAAGTTGAAGCTCCTGCCAGATCCCGCCGCCGAGGATGGAGAAGACGAAGAAAGCGGGCGCGATGTATACGTCCAGTACACAAGGATAAAGGACCCTACGGCCAGGAGGGACGCTGCTCGGTTGGGAAAGGCTGACAGAGAACGGTTACCACGAGTGACTGCATACTGCACCGCTGCGTCTTACAAATTAGATGACTTGATGCGTTTTCTCAAAGGCAAACAGAAGGCCAGAGGAGCTGTGCCCAAGCGCTTCGACGAGTGCATATACTCTCCCTACAATTACGGACCCAAAGGGCCCGTGGACGTCGCCAGCACGTCCGTACACGAAGGCTACACGGAAGAGCGACCACGAAGGTTCTCGGATAGCGCAATCGAGGTGGAACACGAGAATGAGAGGAGAAGACAAGATCTGCTCAATTTGAACGAAGACGGGGATGCGCCTGACATTGGGCATGATGGAGCCATGGACGATTCGCCCAGATCGCGACGACCATCCATAACACACGCCGACTCGGACCCTCAGATAGACACACCGGATTTCGACACTCAGGTACATACACCAGAAGTCTTTCTATTCGAGTATGGGACAGTAGTCATCTGGGGAATGACTCTACAGGAAGAGAAACGGTTCCTCAAGGAGATCGCAAAGTTTGAGACGGACAAGCTTGGCAAAGATGAAGTTGAAACGGAAGAATTCAACTTCTACTACACGCGCGAATACCAGGCCCGCATCTACAACGACTTCATCAGCCTGCGAGACAAGAAGAACTACATGATCAAGCTTGCCATTAGCCACGGACTCTCACAGAGTGTCAAGACGTCGCTCTTCGAGGACCTGGTGGACAACACCATTGACGACACAAAGGACATTCCGGCCCAGATTGCCAGCTCTGGCAAGATCAATCTCAACAAGAAACAGATCAACATGCAAATTGGTGAGCTATTCATACTGCGGATCAGTATTCATTTGCAAGGCTCGGTGCTTGATGCGCCCGAGCTCATGTGGGCAGAACCGCAGCTGGATCCTGTCTATCAAGCGGTGCGAAGCTATCTGGAGATGGACCAACGCGTCAGCCTGCTCACTGAGAGACTGAACGTCATTGGAGATTTGCTTGCGGTGCTGAAAGACCAACTAACGGTGACACACGTAAGTACTCGCTGAACAGCCGTATTCATAGACTAATCATGTATAGGGCGAATTGCTCGAGTGGATTGTCATCATTCTCATTTTTGCAGAGGTTGTCGTTGCCGCCATAAATATCTTTGTCGACTTGCATGCTGCGGAGTAATTTCTCCACTGTCACACACTACTGTATATAATGCTCCTTTCCCTTGTACGATACTTGGATACTCTCAGCAGTGGCCATCAGGTCGCATGAACAGAGGTCGATTGGAGAGCGGCGTTTCTCGAGGAGTTGTGCCGGTTGCATTTGAGCATTGTTACTCTTGTATATTTGCAAACAGGTAGACTGAAGCGGCGGCTGGCGGCACTATTGCCTTGGTAGAGATGTGCGTCAAAGCACGAGTGTAATTGCGAAATAGGGTGGGAAGAGCGATAATTGAGCAGAGTCACACGACGAGACGCTGGCTGGTACTTTGCAGTGTCATGCTGTTTAATGTGGGCGGCCCTTGGCGTATGCGCCCGCTGAACCCTGTCGGCCCCGTTTCTACATGCCAGCCTGAATGAGCATTCAGACTTCTCGCACATGCCCTCCCTTCACAGTCGCAGCGCCCCAATGAGCCGTCCCAGATGAGTTGGAATCTATTAGAGCGCTTCATAGAATCGGACCACTTCAACACCGACCCGTCGCTGGCCGTAGCCTACCTTGCGTGAGTTGAAGCTCCGTTCCAAAGCCACCTTTGCCCGCTGTCCGCTGCACCGCCGCAGCGACCTTCACCGACATCTCCGCTTTGGGCACTCTGACTGACCCCCCGCGAATGCAACAGACGGTATGCAGACCACGTCGGCATCCACTATGTGCTCTGTTCGAAGCTGCGCCAGTTCGCCTACGAAGAGCTCGAGTTCTTCCTCCCGCAGTGCGTCGCCAGGTACCGCCCCGACCCGCATTGAACAGCTAGCTTACACGCGGGGCACAGGCTATGTCACCTCCTCATAAGCATCGACAATGAGTCCATGGCACTGGAAGAATTCATAATAGACCTGTGCGAGGAATCCGTCAATGGCGCGCTTCTGGTCGGCCTCCACCATGAACCCCCCCATCTTTGGCCCCAGAGCAACTGCTAACCCACTGTCGCCAGACCTTCTGGCTGTTCCAGACCTATCTTCACGACCTTGCCAGTGCGCCCAACTCAATCGCATTCAAGACTTGCCGGAGAATATACAACCGCGTCCAGCGCATCGTCTTCGGATCTGCAGAGCCGCAGCGCAGAGAGAAGATCAAGGAGAATATCCTGCCCGTCACCGTACTCTCGAGCTTGGTGCTGGCGAGCATTGCAGCGCCCTTCCTGCCTGCACATGCTGGGCCACTCGCCGTTGCACAGGCACGAAAACCAAGGCCCATTGAGGACATCATCTCCGACAATGTGCAAACGGCCAAGGTGGGGAGAAGCAACACGGTTGCCGGAGGGTCGCCCAGATTAAAACAGAGGCGAGCTGGCCAGGGACACTCGGATCCAGAAGACGGCCGCTCCTCCAAGACTGCCTCCCCGCGATCAAAGGAACCACGAGACCCTAAAGACCTCAGGAAACAGGCGACACGCTCCACAAATGCCTCGCGAGCCCCTTCCATGCAGCACAGGCCCTCGTTGCTGTCAGTGAGCGCAGAGGCTCGACTCAGTTCGTCGTCATTGCCAGACTTCCGCGAGCCCAGGACGTCCCCTCTTCCTACCCCGCCTCCTACTGCTGGGCTGGGTCCGAGGACTGACCACCATGGCTCTCGCAAGCATCTATCGCAGCCGCCAAGACCCCTTACTCCAACTGCATTGTCCCGCTCGCAGAAGGTGCGATTGTTGCGATCCAACTACTTCCGGAATGAAACACAGTTTCTGAGCGCCCTTGAAGATATATCCAATCGATTGGTCGTTGTACCGAAACCTGCCCGGTTGAGCGCTTTGAGAGCAGAACTTGCTCTGATTGCCCAGGACTTACCAGCTGAAGTTGACATACCCACCCTTTCGCCTCCTACACTCAAAGATGGAATTGCCTCGCAAAGTCAACATCATCGCATAGTGCGGATCAACCCTGCAGAAGCCACTAGTCTTAACAGTGCAGAGCGAGTGCCGTATCTGCTAATGGTGGAAGTCTTGAAGGAGGACTTTGACTTTGACCCTGACACGGAACAGAACCAGCAATTACTGGAGAAGCTTATGTTGGAGAAGGGCACATCAAGGCGCCGTCTCTTTGACATTACTAGTGCCGAGTACCTCGCGCTTGACAGAACACCGCCAAATGGTTCCGATAGTGTATTCGAACCTGCAAATGGTGACCTCAGCAGCACCTCGCTCATCAAGGGTTTGGAAGAAGATGATCTTGCGTCGGGTTTAGCACGAGTAACGCTGCCGAGCACAACCGCACCTGGGAAAGTCACGGCACCAAGATCGTCTAGCGGAGCAAACACTTTGTCTTCAATGGCCACCCTATCTACTCCTCGAACCTCAGACTCGGCGATCAGCAGATCCAACAGCCCTGCTCCAATCAGGAGAATGACGCTCCCCGCAGGCACAAACCGAGCGACCCAAAGCGCAGATCAACCAGATTTCTCAGCTCTTGCGACCCACATGCGAACAGCAGCTCAGATGTTGGCGCAACTCGAAGCAAGCGGGGCAAAACGACCTAAGAATGAAGTGGCTGCGATCAAAGCCAAGATCATCGCAAGCATGCAAAGCCTGGAAGAGCAAAGCTTCCTTTCCGAAGAACAAGGCCCTACGTTTGATACAATCATGGCAGAGTCAGACCCGGCAGCAATAACAGGAGAGCCGGAAGAACTTGAAGACGGACTCGCTGTCGCCACTAATTCTGGCGCAGGTGCAGCTCGCATGGAGAACGATCTGAAGACTGGTGGCATGCGGAGAAAGGGCGATCGCGATGATCCTAGTGCGGCAACATTCGGTGAAGAGTGGAGTGCTAAGAGGGAGCGTATTCGGCGGTCATCACCGTACGGCCACATGAAGAATTGGGACCTCATCAGTATCATCGTCAAAACTGGAGCAGATCTTCGCCAAGAGGCCTTCGCTTGTCAGCTCATTCAAGTTTGCACAAAGATCTGGGAGGAGGCAAACGTGCCAATCTGGACAAAACGCATGCGGATTCTGGTTACTGGCGAATCATGTGGATTGATTGAAACCATCACCAACGGTGTGTCTCTGCACTCCCTCAAACGAAGCTTGACACTCGCCAGCATCGCGGCAGGCACCAACCCCCGCAAACGCATAGCAACTCTCAAAGATCACTGGCTCAAGACATTCGGCGAGCCTGACTCGGAGTCTTACATTGCCGGTGTTGACGCCTTCACTCGGTCTTTGGCTGCGTACAGCATGATTTGCTACGTCCTGCAACTCAAAGATCGCCACAATGGCAACCTTCTGATTGACAACATGGGCCACATCATCCACATTGACTTTGGCTTCATGTTATCCAATTCGCCCGGGTCCATGGGCTTCGAGGCTGCGCCCTTCAAGCTTACCCAGGACTACGTGGACGTCCTAGGTGGCCTTACTGCTCCTGCCTTTGACCAGTTCAAGACGCTGTGCAAAAAGGCTTTCCAAGCGTTGAGGAAAGACGCAGATAGGCTGATCATGTTGGTCGATCTCATGAGTAAACAGAGCAAGATGCCGTGCTTTGCGGCGGGTGCGGCCAGTGTGACCAACAGTTTGAGGGCGAGACTCATGTTACATTTAAGCAAGGAGGAGGCGGAGGTCTTTGTGGAGGAACTCGTTGCGAAGAGTGCGGGGAGTTATTATACCCGACTGTAAGTGATCACAAGCCTAATTGTGATGTTGATGAACGCTTTGCTGACATTGTTGTAGTTACGATACTTTCCAGTACCGCACGCAAGGTATATACTGAGTGTCCCATCTCAGTACAATTCAGGCTCGCATTTCCGGGAGTACTCTAAGGTGGAAGCCATTTTTGGGTAGAACCACGGTTGCATTAGCATTAGGCACAATTCATCGCTATGGCTCATCACAACCATTCTCAACGTGAACTGTGGAGATTCAAGGCTCGTGCCATCAACATTACTGGAAGCAGCATAGTCATTTGAGCAAGATACACTTGTTATTTAACATGAGCTGGTATTAAAGGTATTCCGATCTTGGCACAACAAGCACGCCGTGCAGACTCCACACCTAAAAATTGAACCTGGCTCAACTCCTCACATCCAGACCACCATCACACTAACCCCCTCCTCTCCTCTACTCCGCCACACCACCCTCCTTAAACCCCTTCTCCTCCCTCATCGCCCTCCCCTTCTCAGCCACCTTCCCACTCCCCAACACACCCCCAACACTCTCCACCACCTTTCCCAGCCCGGAATCCCCGCTCCCACCAAAGCTCCCCGTCTTGTTCCCAAACCCAGCACCCCCGGTCGACCCGCTGCCCAGGGGCGCAGCATGGCTGTACGGCGCCGTATCGCTATGCGTGCCGAAACGGAATTCCTCGCTTCCAGACGTGTCGGCGGTATGCGCGTCGCGCGATGAAACAGAGGACCGCTTATTTCCTGCGTCGCCCGGGTTAGTTTGACGGCGCTGTGGGTTTGTCACGCCGTCACGCGATCGAGGGGTGGGTGGATTTGGGGAGGGAGGGCAGGTCTGGACGTACCGTATCCGGCGCCGGCTGTAGCGCCTGAGCCGTGCTTGTGGTGTGTGTTTGAGTATGCAGCAGAGGAGTCTGTGAGGCCAAGGCGGGTATTGCTGTGCTGTTCGTCGAGGTCGGTGGCGAGGTAATCGGGTGCGGTTTGGTTTCCGTAGCCTACCATTGTGAGGGAAAGTGGAGTGTAACTTGAGATGGTGTTTTTGAAGGAGATGAACGTGATTACACAGAAGACGTGATATGGATGTGGATAGTAGTAGTGCAATTTATGTCTACATACTGGCTATATACCAAAATCTACCAAGGCGTCTCTGGGATGGACAAGCACCACGAAGAAGCAGTCAAGCCATATGAGGTCACTGTGCTGGAGAAGCTTACTGTCCCCACGTTGATCGAGGTCCAGTGAAGCCCTGTAAGAGGACAGAAGATTTAGCCAAGGTATGCTTGTCATTCTTCCGCGGGCGCTAAAGTTCGAGATGTGGATCGAAGGACGGTATCGGATTGGGGACGTGCTATCGCTTCATTACAATAAGAGATATGGTCGCCAAGTAGTCGCACTGAGCAGAGGAGAGTCCCAAGAACGTAGTAATGCGGGCATCGGTACTAAGTCTCCAGATATTGGTAGTAGCAAGTAATTCGTACATCGCGCTCGATACTTGAATAATGAAGTTCGCTCGATCGATACACATGGTTTAGGCGGAAAGATTGCTGACACCTGAGATTGGTTGTTGTTTGCGCCGATCGAGATAAGGGCCCGTTACACCACTGGCTTCCCACAGCTTACAGAAAATCTGGGGTATCCCACGCTTTTCCAGAATACACGGGAAGCTTTCTAATGACCGTACGCCAAGTCCACCTACGCCAGCAATGCATGCAGAATCAGAAGAAAATATGCCAGGACGAGAGGTGACTTCATCGGATGTACTTGGACTATGGCATCTTGTTAGTCTGTCGTACTTGGAGACAGAGTTATGTAGAATGTGCTTACCATAAACTTCTTGTGAAAGTCGGAACGCAACATATCGTTGATGAATTCCTTCTTCTTGTTCCTGTCTTCAGTGCCGCGTGCTTGGTTCTTGAACACCACGTCGTCATCCCATCTCCGCTTCATGGTGAAGTCGCGGGCATTAAGCAACGGGTTACCTCGTGCTACATCAATCTCGCGCTGCTCTTCTTCTTCGGCAGCACGTTCGGCCTCTTCTTTCGCCTTCGCTGCAGCGCGTTCCTTCTTGATCTTCTCTAGTTCGCGCATTAGGGCCGCCGTCTCATCCTCTTCGTCATCGTCACTATTTGTATATTAGCACTGCGAAAAGTACTAATCAAGGGTGCACCTACTCGTCGTCGCTACTCTCGCTCTCACTACTACTGTCATCTGCATCTATATCCCTGACACTCTCTAGCATCTCTATTCGCCGCCGTTTTTGCGCCGCTTCGTCTTCTTCGCCATCTTCAGCCACTGATACGGCGTCGATCTGTCGTTTCGGCGCACCCCCAGGCTCGGTCGCTGATTCTGGCTCGACGTAGGTTCCGTTCTTCTTCGCGAGGTGACGGGCTTCAGCTTCTAGCAGCTCGGCGCGTAAGTCGCGCTTGACATAGTCTGCATCTCCACCCTGTCCTGGCTGTCTATGCTTGAGCGTAGTGTGTGCTGGGAGCAGCCGCTGGTGGTACGCAGGCCCTCGCTGGGCTTCTTTGCCGCGTGCGGGATCGAATGTCGGCCTATGAGCGGTCGTCATTGCGCCGTTTGATTATTTCGTGACGGGAGAATAGAATGACGTAGATTTCGGGGGTCTTCCACGTTGTATGTGTTGCTGTGACTGGGATGCGAAAGTTGGAGGCTCAAGGCGTAGAGAATCGCGCTAAGACCACGGCTTTCACTTTTCTCCGGACCCCGCGAAAGGTTTGGTTTACAGATTGTCCACCTTCATATTGCTAGCACACACTGTCCATTTGCAAAGGCAAGATGCCTCGAGAAGCTGAAATATCGCTCAATGAGCGCGAGTTCATCAAGCAAGCGTTGCAGGAGCAGATTCGCCTCGATGGGCGCGCATTTGACGCGTTTAGGCAGCTCGAGCTCACCTTTGGAGATGAATACGGCGTGGCAGATGTGCAGTTGGGCAAGACGAGGTAGACGCATTGGCTATGCTGTATTTGCACATGCTAATAGTTACCAGAGTAATTGCACGCATATCAGTAGACGTTACGACACCACTACCTGAGCGCAAGTTTGACGGCATCTTTCAAATAGTCACCGAGTTCTCACCCATGGCCTCACCGGCATTCGAAGTCGGTCGGTATGTTGAATCAATATCCGTGTGACTTTTGGGTGCCATAAATATCTAATCGAGTGTCCAGACCTACAGATGCAGAGGTCATCCTCTCACGCATACTTGAGAAGGCCATTCGCCGCTCAAATGCTCTCGACACCGAATCACTGTGCATCATTGCCGGCCTGAAATGCTTCGCCCTCCGTGCCGATGTCCATATCATTGATCATGACGGAGGATTGATCGACGCTTCGTGCATTGCCGTCATGGCCGCATTGCAACACTTCCGGAGGCCCGACGTAATCGTTGAAGGCGAGAAGGCAACAATCCTCAGCGTGCGCGAGCGTGAACCGATACCGTTGTCAATTCTACACCAGCCGCTTTGCGTAACATTCTCATACTTTGAAGGAGAGGTCTTCCTGGTGGACGCAAACCTGGCCGAAGAGCAAGTTCGACAGGGGGAGGTGATTCTCACCATGAATAGGCATGGCGAGGTCTGTCAAATTGCCAAATATGGAGGAGCGACAGTGAACCCGCTGGCCTTGCTAAATTGCACTAATATTGCATTGCAAAAGGTCAAGGAGATGGGCACGTACATTCAGAAAACGCTTGAAGAAGACGCCAAGAGGAGGGATGCAGGAGGTTTGATAGCCGAGCTCAGTGCTGAAAATCCCAGGTGAAGAATTGGGGTGCAAAACAATCAACATTACGAATGCCAGCAAGTCTGGCCAACGCACGAGCCGCGATGCTCCACTTCGTCCTTCCACAAAACAAACCGCGAGACTTTGTCCGCGAGGCTATGCAATCTAGAGGACATGTATTGCAAATGGCAGACGGCACGGATGGTGCGAGTGCTCAACAAAGCTCTAGCTTAGAGCGATGGCATCAGCAGGTTGAGAATATCAAATGCTTGACTTGGTGCGGTTGAAGGACCCCTATCACCACGTGTGTCGTGAGCATTAAGACTCAAGTAGACAGTGGCTTAGATGAATAATCGCGAATAATAGCCAAGATGTACTTCCTATGTATTGCTCACCGATTGCGTGCGGGATGGCGTCCACACAAACTCAAATTCTAGGTCTTGGAGCTCTGGCCATGCAAGTGACGTAGCTGACAAAGCGCGCCGAGTCTGATCGCAGTCGAATGACATCGCCTCGGCTCAATAGATTCCTTGCACCTTGACGCGACAATACCAAACTCTAAACACCGTCTCCGCATACGGGAGTCTTGGACAGGGTTGGCCTGTTTGAAAAGAATGTCGGCCGAGCATTTCACAGGAATGTGTATATATCACGGCTAACGACTCCAAGGTGGCTAATCCACAGCTTCAATCTCCCTGCACATCAATCTCGAAGATTGCGTCATCTAGTGTGTCGCGACTTGACGTCTTTCATCTTTAAACACCGAGTCCTGCCACAATTTCAACCTTCCGCAGCATCCGACATCTCCATTGCATATCACAATCCTCTTGAACAATCACCATGACTTCCAAATTGATCCCCTCTAACCCGGAGAAGGTCATGGTCATTCGTGATGTGATACCCAAGGTCATCACTACACTCTCAGTACCCTTTCTCCGTTTCGGGAGGATAAAGGTCGGTGGTCGAGGCACAATCGGTATGAGATCTCTATTATACCAACAGCATTCATCTGCTAATATAACACACAGTGCGTCTGCAATCTGGAGCACTTGCCGTCTTCTCACCCGTCGCATTGACAGATGATGTGAAGCGCAAAGTATCCGAGCTAGGTGAAGTCAAGTACATCACCGCTCTCGATGCTGAGGTACATTTCCCTTGCGCCATAGACCTCAAGCAGCATATGCTAACTAGATACAGCACCACATCTTCCTCGGCCCCTGGCACGCCGCCTATCCCAACGCACAAGTCCTCGGACCTGAAACCCTCCCCGAGAAACGTGCAAAGCAGAAGAATGAAAACGTCCCTTTCGCCTTCGTCTTCAGCAAAGGCAAACCCATTACCACAATCTCGCCCGAGTTCGACGCAGAATTTGACTGGGAATATGTCCCCGCACACATCAACAAAGAACTCGTCTTCCACCACAAGCCCACGCGATCCCTGATAACTGCAGATCTCATGTTCAATCTACCAGCGACAGAGCAGTTCAGCAAGTCGGGCGTTGACCCCAACTCAGGCATCTTAACGAAGCTCTTTGGCGCACTGCAGAATACAAAGGGCTCCGCGATTTGGCAACAACGCACGATTTGGTATGGCACCAGTTCGAGTGACCGCCCAGGATTCGCGCAGAGTGTTACTAGGATCAATAAGTGGGACTTTGAGCGCATCATTCCCTGCCATGGAGACGTTATCGAGGGTAACGGAAAGAACATCTTTGAGAAGTTGTTCAAGTGGCATTTGGATCTGGCTGCGCACGGAAAGCGGGCTTAAAATTTGAGCATTCCAAATATTTCTACATCATCTCACCAACGAGGTGAGGATTGGTGAGGGCGGTTGGTGTAATGTTTATATGGCGTTGTGATACCTATTTCTCTATATTCAATGTCATAGTAATGCTATGCTGCACTTTCACATGCATTTACTCTGATGCTCCCTACAGACTTATCATGCACAAGAATCACGCACTCGCACATGCTTCCTCCTTTCTACATCCTCCTGAGAGTATTGCTTTCTATCCCGCCTGTCATTCCCACTCTTGAACAGCTCCTTTCATCAGTCCAATCAAATCTCCACAAACCCTTCTTCGTAAACTTATTACTTTTCTAAGAACGACTGGCTCGGGCACAATGACCGCGAGATCAGGTCACCTCATAGCTTCAACCTTCTCCCCCCTTATAACCCCATGTTCAATGCTTCCACACACACGTCTTCCTTGCTCCACGCGCCCGCCGTGTAACGTCACGCCATCCCACATTTCTCCACCCTTGCCGTCCATCTTCCCCGCACCGCTCTGCAGGGTACGCCCTTGCTCCTCTTCAATCTTAATCATCGAGTTCAGTCTCTCAACAACTTGCTCTCTCACCTTACCCTCCGTATCACGCGATATGGCTAGTATCCCCTGCCTGGCGGCTTTGGCTGCACCTTCTCCTCATCCTTGCCGGCGTGGTACAAACCTCGCATCAGTGGTGCGCAGAATCCGATGAAGCGGGCTACATGCAGTAGCACATCGTTTCGTGTCAGTGATGTAGGTTGGGAGTTAAAATTGGCTAGCGAGGGGAGAAACTGTGTACCGGGTTCAATAAAGATGGACATGCAAGGCTGGTCCCAATGAGAAGAAGCGCGCTATAGAGGTTATTCATGGCAGGATTTTGGGTCGGTCACTTGCTTTCGTTGAGAGAATCGGTGACAAGCTGGGGTATTCATGGTACATCAGCATGTGATATTGACAATTTGACACTATGGTATTGGTAGATGTGAAGTTTAACACGAAAAAGCACAACAATCAAACTCTGTGGAGAAACTTTTAATACTGAAACCTTCCACTTTGAAGCAGAATCAATACGTGACCCTATATTCAGGCGGGATGTACTGCAAACCCATGCCCTCGAAAACCATCTTCTCTGCATCTTCCGGTGTACCATCGACACCATTCGGGCCTTCAAGAAAAATTGCTTCGCCATTACTTCGACTCCGAATACCGCTGCTATCAAATTTCCAACTTTTTACAGCTTTGGCATACCTCCGGAGATCTCTCTGGAATGTTGTGCCGCCGCTCCAGCCCATGACTGCACATCCAACAGTTCGCCAGGGTGCGATGATGATATCGACACGCCGGTGAATATTCGAGTTCTTGGCATTTGGGTTCTCAGCAAGATCTCGCTCACGTGTTGGCCAGGCTGGGTCTTGCCAAACGACGAGCGCCTTGTCAAGCGTATCGAAGCCTACGCCTGTGCCTCTGGCAGAGCGGAAGGGAAGAGGGTGCTGTCCTCGATGTGTATTGGTCAGGCTCATGGTCAACGTATGCGTTATCCACTCAGATTCTTCCAGAGACTCAACAATCTCTCTAACCAAGCCTGCCGTGGATTCTAGGTCAGGATGCGAGACAATCATATCCACATCCCCAGATGCCGCTTTGCCACGACGGTACCCTCCGACAATAGTAACCGTAACGCGCTCATCCCGAAGGCGCACTGCGCATTCTCGGACGACAGATGCTATCTGTTCAACTTCTTCCCGAGGTATAGGTACCAAAAACTCCTCATAATACTTCAAGCCAATTTGCTGCACTCTATCCAGATCATTCCAGCCATATTCAACAATGTCGTCAAGCTCCGTCCATTGGTTCTTGTAGTAAAAGTTACGAGCAGTCTTTGCACCTACGCCCCAAATATCGTAGAAGGAGCGCAACACTTTCATTGCTTCATCATTCTCATAATCTTCAACAGCTTGAATCTTGCCCGTGTTCTTCCACTCTACGAAAAGCACTGCCGTCTTCTCATCGCAGCCTGGCAAACGTAAAATTTCACGAGGATGACCGAGTTTATACGGATATGCTGCGATAGAAGCAATGATTGTTGAGTAAGCGCGGACGCCAATCTCATCATCGATAAGGGTCCGGGCTGTTCTGATCTTCTTGAGCTGGTCCAGGAAGTCTTCGTTGGGTCCGTTGGCAGGCGTGAAGCGCTGACAAGCGTACTTTATGCGTCCTTTCACCCATTCTGGAGACTGTGGGATGTCGCTATCCTCACCTTCGTACTCGCTCGTAGTTGTTGACAGCAAGTGCGCAGTTTGCGAGGCATATGAATGGCCAACAGACTGAGAGGAGCGTGCAAAGCTTTTGCCATCGAAGCGCCGTGAACCATGGTTCCCAAATCGTTGAGGTTGATACTTTGACTTGGATGCAGATGCAGTCACATCTGACTTTGCCCGATCCAGGATTTTCTGTACAGTCTCTGGGCGGGTCGCTAGAAGACTCTGAGAAGCAGGTGCTACCTTGGGCGCCGCGGAGGGAACGGTTTGAGGTGATTTGGTGTTCAATGGCTTCGGTCGCTCCAATACTTTGGCCTTGTGCACCAAGTTGTCTTCTAATGGGACTAAATGACCTGCTGATACACAAGCTTTTATCCAATCCAACTTGATCACCCAGACAGTATCGTCATTTGTCGTGTTTTGGAAGAATGGTGTTACCAGTGTATTGTCTTCAAACGTCAATTTCGATGATACTACAGTAACCTGGCTCTTCGAAGGCTGCTTGTCCTTGGCATCTAAGTCAACCGCGGCTTCTTCCTCAGTAGTAGAGCCTCCCTCGTCACCTTGGACTAGCCTAGAATCTGTTCCAGAGACTTTCGTCCTCTTGCTCAGAGAACCAGTTGTTTTGACAGGACTTGCAGAGCGCTTGAGCGCAACAGCTTCCTCAACAACTAGCTTTCGAGTCCGCAACTCGAACTCTGCCCGTTTCCTAGTCGCTACCTTTCCGATAAACAGTTTTGCCTTTGAGAAGTCTGTAGTGAGTGGTGCATCGTACCGACGCAACGTTTGCTTGAGACCCCTCTCCTCTTCGTCCTTCAAATGTGCCGACAAAATGGCTATTGGTGGAATACTACTAAGATCGAGCCCTGGTAGTGATATTGTAGAGGTGGGTGACAGTGAGTGTGCACGCATTGTTTGAGATAAATGGTCGTTGTTATCCATATGTGGTAAAAAATATGGTGTTGTTTCAATAAAATCAAGCAAGGGCGCAGTCAATGTGTATCCCGAAAGCGGGTCCTGTGTCTTTGGCGATGGCTAGATGACCAGTAGATCATTGTACAAAATGGGGAAACTCAAAACAACGTTATGGGATGATGCTGTGAAGAGTAGACAGGCTCAGATTGCCTTCTCACGGCTCAGTGCTGATGACGTTTTCGTGAGGCTGCATCCCGAAGAGGATGTGCTTGGCAAGTTTGCACTGTAGGCACTTCCGTCCCTCGCTAGGCCAAACGGCTTGTTAGCTCGGCGGGCCGTTTCGACTTAATTATTCCGCTCATGCGTTTCACCAACGACCAAACCAACGACTTCCATATGGTTGTTCCGGATCCTTCGAGGTAGTGCCGCGGGGCGTAAGCTGTAGCAGGCAGGTCCGGCCTGATGGCTTGAGTAGTGCGCATAAACCAGGCACTTTGTCCGATCATGCGATTGCGAAACATCACAGAGCCGCTTACGCGTACGAGGCTAACCTGTCCATCGTCAAGAGATGGTGTGGTCCGGTCGAAGTAGCGCTGAGCTTCGGTCCATCTCAACGTTGTCGCACGCCCTTGCTCCTTCACGGCTGTCATCCCTCCCAGCCACGTCTCCCCTTCTGGGTCAAACTTCCCACTGTCCTGTGCAGACCAAGCATTCTGCGGCTGTCAAAATCATGCTCTACGCGAGGAACTACGCGCCTTCTTTTCAAATATGGGAATGCCGAGCATATCTCATGTGTCCAAACAAGCGGGCCAAGGCGGTGCGAACGTGGACATTCCTTGCCACAGATCCCTTCCCTTCTGTGCCCGGGCCCTATGTTTCGGAATTGATTATATGGAAGGGAGCGCTGATGGGACCTTTGCCGCTGCACGGTTATATAGTAAGCCTATGGGTAAGATACAAAATGCGAGGCAGGCGAAGCTGATTTTCGTTCTCTACCCTGGACGGTCCTGCAGCGGATATAGAGTCCATATTACCGTGGAACGAGCCGCCACTCTCTACCCACGGCACATCTTTCGTTTACTGACCTTCTTTTCTACACATTCGCTTTTTTGAGAAGAGCGCTGGATTTCTTAAGCTGGGGTCGTATTTCTAGACCCATATTCAGATCCAGATACAACCACAATTCATCAACCATTCAACCATTTGGACTTCGCGACCTAGCGCTCCCAAAATGAGGTCTTTTATTGTCATGGTCATCGTGGCCATCGTCGCTTTTGTGTCCGCAATCCCAATCACACCTTCAGCGCCACGATTGCAACGAAGAGCAGAGCAATTCCGCCTAGAAGGGCTAAAAGAGGTATGCTGGTTATATCCCTACCAGTATGTAGATCAAGGTTGTTGACTAGTTTCGCAGTTCGAGATTGCCGAGCGACTCTCCAATCCATCAACAGCTTCTGAACTTGAACCCTTTCTATTTCATCTGAGAAAAAACCCCATCTTTCGCACTCCAGTACCAGAAGATGAGCATGATCTTTCCGGCGACATCGCTCCTGGCTCTTTAGACGCACCTCAAATGCTTCCAAGCGCGCCGGTCACTGAGAGCCTATCCTTGTTCGAACGCCTCTGCGCCATATTCCATGGCAGAGAAAGCAGCTTCGGCTATGAGGGTAAAGAGCTGGAACTTCGTCGGCCGACAGGCATGAGGCACTGGAAGCAAAGTTTTGGAGGATTCAGGCGCTAGGCTACAGCCATTAGGTTTTCCACCACGCTGTAATGATGAATTGTAACGACTACTACGTGGGGCTTCTCCCTTAGTGTTCTTTGATTGGTGATTCGTTTATGGGCTGTAGGTGTGATCAGTACCAGTCATGGGATTTCACTTCTTCTACGGACCGGTATCCTAAGCTTAGTATGACTATAAAAGCATAACTACTCTTTTATCAAATCAGCTCAAGGTTCTTCTCTCTCCATCACTCTGGCGTGTCAGCTTGATGGTTCCTAAATTTCCCGTCCCCCTTGCGCAAACTGTCCCAACACGAACTATCTCATACATCGTACGCCCGAAGAACGTCTCCCTCTATTACCAGCCGTTCGGCGCAACTATCCACACTTCTCCACAACTACTCGTTCTGAACCTGTAAGGCTGCCACTTAATTAAACTCATGCTAAGGCTCTCACCGAAGCCCCAATTTTCGAACTTTCTCGCGAATTTCTGGGTCCTTGCATTATCCTAATGTTGTGATGAACTGGTTTGTCGCGTAGGAAATGAGATGAACAAACAAGATTCGCTTTGGGGAGATAGTGGCAAAATTCACAAGAACGACATGAGAAGTTGTAATCATTGTATTCGATTCACGACTGGGCTCTCAAAAATCCGCCTATCCGTACCGGTGTGGGTTTCCGCTGTCCTGTGCCAGTTGTATCTGAATAACGCCATGTAACACCCCAAGCAATCGAGTGTCGCCCTGTATCGAATGGTAAAATTGTGAACAATACATGTCATTGTCGGTGGTTATACTCCCATGGTGAAGTCGTGTTCTATACCAGGCGTGACGCTGTCATGTGTTAGCAATGGCCCAGTATATCACGAGATCATTTTGCCTACCTGGCCATGAATTTCAAGAAGACAACCAAGTATTGGTCTACACGGATGGCTACCTCGTCGTCTCCACCTTCACTCAGTACTTCCCAGTCATCCTTGGCCTCTTCGCCATCTTTGCTCTTTCCCTGCTCGGTAAGCTTCAACAACCTCGTATCATCCACTAGCCCCTCCATACCGCTGTCAAGCTTGCTGACATCTTTGCCTGCTTTGAGTTTGGCAAGCCGCAACTTCAAAGCCGCGTCTGCACGGTCGAGGAGGACCTTCATCACCGATGCATGTTTGCAAGGGTGTACTGAGGCGGTTTTCAGGGCGTGTTCAAAGAATGGGAAGTCCTCGATTGTGACGGTCTTGTCCTTGTAATCTCCAACTATGTCCTCCATCATTTCCTGGGGCTTGAGTGGGACGGATGTGGAGCCGTAGCCAGAGAGGTATAATCGCGGTGTTCGATAGTGGGCCGAGTATGTGATGTATAGTGTGTACGTTCGCAGCGGACTAGACGGTAGTCAGTATTTGCGCGCACTCTAGGCAGCATTGCAAGTCTACACCCGAAGTGCGCAACTGGTTGATGAAGACTGGGGTTACAAGGCGAATGCACTCACGCTTGCGTATTTGAGCCAGCCTGCGGGTCTCTGATGATGGCCTCCTCGTCATCTTCATCATCCTCCATGTCGGGTATCTCATCCTCCTCTTCCGCCGCTCCCAGGTTCCCGCTCTCGTCGACGGTCCTTACGTCGCGAACCTTTGCTTCCTGGCTAGCAGCCATGCCGCCGGTCCTCAGCCAGCCGTCATCGTCTGTCGCGCCCTCGCCAGCAGTGAAGCCGTCCCTCACTATTGTTTCGTCCTGTCCTGCTTCTCCCGCGAAGTTATCGTCGAGTCGGCGGTGGCACGGCACCCCGCGCGTCACTAGGAACTGCTTCCCTTCAGGAAGATACGATACGCGTTTTGAGGGCGACGAGGCATCTGCCCACTGCCAGGAAGGAAACTTGAAGACGAGGAAGTCGCCAGCGAGGACAAACTCTTCTGGTGTTATCTGACCCGTCTCACGGAATGTCGAGGTGTGGCTGATGGCCGCGGTCCTTTCGCGGAACGTGTCCAGGTACGATCGGACAAAGTTGTAGGCCATGTCGATCTCGTTGTGTGAGTACCAGCCGTGTATGTGTCCAAGTATCGCGCAGTCGAGCTGTCAGCTGTGTTTGTACCTTTCTCTGTGCCCAAATGCTTGGAGGGGCGCGGGGTTGCGGCGTCAAGGTTGCCTGTTCCACTTCTGCGCTAAGATCCAACAAGCCACAAGCCACACCAGTCACGTCATCCCAATGATTCACTTTCTCTATCACGAGGTATCACAATGTACTCGGTCAGTCGCTGGGTTGGCATACGTGACACCATTCAATCAGTCACACCCTTTCTGTCCCCAAGCCACCATGCTCGTGCCTCAGCCTAACTTTATCTCAGGCAGCTGACCTTTCGCGAAGACAGTACTACTATTAAGCGGACCCAAGCTACATGGTTCGGCCGCAAGTCGCTTTACCTTAACACCGATAAAACTGCAGATAATATCGTCTTGCATATCGTCAAACTTGTCTTCACCTTCTCGTTCCAGTCCAGCAAATTCGTTCCGATATATGCTCACTTCATGTTTCATGTAGAGTGACGTGCTACAGAGAACAGCGACAACAGGGATACTAACTTTATTTATCTACAGAGATCCGCACAGGTTTTGCTCCACCTGCACGTCATTTTGAAAGCAGTACATTGTCAGACTGGAAGCAGTTCTGACGATTTCGTGGTCAAGTCTCTCCAAGATTCGCGAACTACATGGAATTGCTTGCCTGCTCACTGCTTCCGCAAAAGTCACTGGGCAAGGCGAAACCCGTACCACTTCCTGCCAAGAACTATCCCATACTTCATCTTCTCTGATTATCGGAGCTTGGTGCTGCCAGTGCTCGGTATGCGTCGGCTGCGCTAAAGCACAATTCGGTGGCGCCACCGCATGATGCTCGTACAATATCCTCGACACTTGCCTACAGATCACATCACGCTGCCCGCAATATGTCCAGTTCAGGCCAAAGCGGTGGGTGGCTTACCTTGCTCTTTAAATATACGCTATTCGGAGCTCACGACCAGGTACGACACATGTGCGTCCTGGAATTTGTTTACTATTTGGGAACGCATCCATCGCCTATGTACGTGGTGAAGACTCCGGTGCGCATTACCCGTATTCTCCGGTCTGCAGCAGCTCCTTGCCTTAACGGCACAGGATCCAACCCCGATATACAAAGTAATTCAATCGTTTGCAACGAGATGCAATAGCAAAACCATATCCTGGGCAAATCGTAACGCGTATAGTCCCTCTGATTTTCAATCCAATACTGTCGACGAATTTATGGCTAATTTTTTGAAGTAAGATAGTGATGAACAGTTCTGGCTTGAGAAAAATCGTCATGGCAGCTCTTGCGCGTATAGTGACCTCTAGGAAGAGCTTACTATGGCCTCCGCTTCTCTGCATCAGATACCATATTCTTAGCACTGTAAAAAGTGTACGGCTCGAGTATCGCCCTTTGGGCAGGGTCGTTTACTTTCATGAGTATAACTCAAAGACCACTAGTTCATGGCGACACATCCACTCAACCGTTGAGCCGCTCACGTACCTACTCATGTCAGGTCCGACGCAGAGCAAGTCGAATCAGTTGGGCTAGGAAATACCAATGGCTTTCACCGATTTCTGCTGTGTAGAGGTGCACCTTATGTTGAACCCCAAGCAATACTGGATTCGAACGTCGGCTTTGCGAATCAAGCTATCATACAAAACTTTATCTCCTGCTGTGTAACTTGGATTGTTCGTACGAACGTCTTCGCAGCTATGCATGAAGCCTTGGGCCCTGTCCTGGTATCAATGTTGTGCCCAGCGTACACGAATGCAAACTCCCGCGCCGTGTAAGCAACGGGACTAGAACTGACAGATCTGACTCTCCACCTACGTCCAAGACTTGCCAATCTGACAAATCCAGCAGCACATTTTAGGGGGTCTCGTGCATTCTCAAATGCATTCTATAGCGACGTTGTCCTCAAGCATAAATATGATGAAGGTATCGAGGGCCGAATGGTAATGAGAAGGATCCGCCAGATCTACAGCATACTGAGATGGGGTTCTAAGGAAGCAAAAGTTGATAAAAGGCTGATACTCCGATCGGTCGACGGGAATATCACCGACAAATCCTTGGTCGCACGGAACTAGGGGTTCAGTGTAGGGCAGAACAGACGCCTTGCGAGGTAACCACCGCCTAGCTGCCCAAGCTTCCATGAGGGGCTTGTCCCACATGTTTGGCTACTACACATGTACTCGTTTCCATTTCGGGCTTTGACAACAGTGTGCACACATAACTACGAAACTCGACCATTGGATACCGCCAATCAGCGCACCATCATTGCACGTCGTGTGCAGCATCCTTCAAAGTCGCGCAGTCTCCACACCTACAATCGCCTTTTGTGGTTCTAATCAAGTCGGGGGTCTTCACAAGTTTGGTAAGATATCCAGTACGGGGGTTTTGATGCCCTTCTGTCAATCTCATCTCCATTGCATTCGCAACGCTTGGCGTGTACAGTATGCGAAAGTTTGAATGATAGGCACAGATTCCACAACACTAGTAACGTCGGCTAACCATTCAATCGAATCAGAGGCCTCAGAGTGTAGCACAATCATACCGATTCCTGAATTGGAGGACTATATATCATGTTGTTGATAAATCTCGGAAGGACAACCCGGTAGCGAAACTATCGTCTTATAAAAGAGTGACTCCCAACAGCAGATTTCTGGTCAAAGTATTGCAGAATCTCGACTAGACAAGCTGTATCAAGACCTATCAGCCAAAAGCCCATACCTATCTTCATAATACTACTTGGCCATTCTTACTACAGACCTATCCGACTCTTTTACGCCTCTTTGAAGATACAGCAAAGTATTCAATGGCAGACCCAAGTCCAACCGTCGATTGTCCGCAACCACGATGTGGAGGTCAACGCCCTCAGGATTCGTCTGCGACTCCTCAGGTACGACTTATACTGAATTAGATGAGCTATCCCACCGACCTCACGCTAGAACAGGGCTATGAGTCTACGCCATCAGCGCCAAAAGAATTGACTGTCACTGCGATTGCTCTAATTTTATCTGGCAACAAAAATTGTCCTCCAGCAATCGCACGTTGGCTTGAGGAAGACAAGCAAGACGGCCCTTGGACACCTGACGCTCGGTTGTAAACATCTTTACCTCTCTGTCAATTGCAGCTAGTAGACTACGCTTTGGTTTGCAGTACAGGCGGTATCTGAACTCGTGGTTAGCCTTTCATTCCGTATCTCTCAATGCTCCCGAAAAGTACCACATACAAGTCATATTCTAGCACCTTCTGTGTAGGGGACATTTGGTGCATCTCATGTTTGCTCGTTGAAGCGATGAAGGTTTTCATTATCTCTGCGGAGTTGCTGTTTCTGGCCAAGTTTTTCTTTCCACACATCCCACATGCAGTTACGAATAGCTTTATACCATGTTGTCATTTCGACATTGTTTGCCTGGGTGGACTACATAGTAGTACAATTCACTACAGCGCTCGTTATTTGCCTGGTTGCATCTTTAGTTATTGAGCGACTCGCATTCGGCTTCTCATGTTGTCAAAAACAGTTCATTGTTGTCTTTCCGTAATGTTGTCTCTGAACGTAACCTTTGGCAATCAAGCCGTCTCTAGAGTTTGTAACTCCACGATGGTCACACTATTCTCTGGCTGGTGTTGCAATAGAAAATTTGCTGGTTAACAGGTGGCGTGAGAGTGTTGTACGATAAGCGCAACAAGGGTTCATCGCCACGACACCGCGGAAACCGGGCAGGTTGACTACAACAGCACGTTCCACTTCGTACTTCCCCTGATGACTTGCAGACGATATTAAGGAAACATAGCACACGGTTGCCCTCCTCATGCTGCTCAAAGAGAAGATGAAGACTGAGAATCCTTACGTAAAGCCATGTATATTGAAACATCGTTGTCTTACTTTGCACCACCTTTAGGTCATGACGTCAATCTAGGAGGCAGCTCGCATCAATAGTGTCAAAAATTCCGAAATTGTGTGCCTCTCAGCCTTCTAAGCGCCCCCAGCACCAGGAAACACAACATCAAATGCACGGCTCTCTCAAGTCATAGTCTTCTCCTCGATCCTTAGATGCACCTATATTGAGAATAGCCTCTCGGCTTCTACAAACGAATCAGAATCAAGACATGGTTTGACTTCTACCAGGTTGCTGGTCCAGTGCAGGTTTCATTCGCACAAATACTTCGCTATCTTTGCGGTGATGTCAGCATGAAGAAAGATACACTCGCTTGCCACTAGGTAAGCATTCTACTGAAGGCAGCTTGGAGACTATGTGTCATCTTTCATTCTCGAAGACTTTCTGGATACACTTTTGAATAGTGTTCCCTCAGTCTTGTTTACCAGGTTATGCACCTGTACACTCCCGATCTGTGAGCAAGATATCCTGACACATCAATAATGTACACCTCTTTCCATTCTTGTAGCTGTCCTCGAGCCCCCGCGCACGGTCAGCAACCTGTGCAGTGGAAAACTGATGCCCAAGAAGATACGTTAGGTATGCTGGATGTACGTGATTTGGTGGATTTGAGCTTCGGATTGAAGGTGGCGTGAGTTACACCGAGAGAAAGGTAATATTATTGCAAAGTTGAGGGATGATTTGAGGCTTGCATCGATGAATTTGAAGGGATGCAAAGCATAGCCGGGGAAATGGAGGACGGTAGGTGGAGAGGGAAAATATTTACAGAAATGATATGCACAACTTTTATTGAGAAGCACTGATGAGAACTTCATTGGTGGTGCAAACTCCAGCATAAACCCCCCCATTATCAAATCCTGTAGGTATACCTGAATAACATACAGTCTGTAGTCCTTCGGAGTTTCGTCTGACATCATCTTGCATTTTGTCAGCAGAGATAGAAAGCAGAAGGTGGCAAAACTACCATTCAGTAAGTATCTTAGTATCTTGGTATCTTAATATCGCGAGCTGAATTTTGCTTTTCATCAAAGCGACAGAGCTAATTCTGTGACTCCCAAACGCCTTGCAGAAAAGAGATTGTCGCCAGTCGTTCCTACTTGGGTCCACTTCAACGCTCATAACTCGTTAACCTTCTTTCAGCAACCAGTGTCAATCATGTGCAGATTTCTCAGCCTATTTCCATCGCCGCCCCCGGCCTCATCAGTGATTCCTAAAATTTTTCTTTTGGTAGAACAGATCCGTTCTTGAACTGCCCAAGTTGATAATCTTCGGACACCCATCCCTGTCTTTCTCCAGGCGAGTACATTCAAAACAGTAGAACGCGTCAGAGATACCCTCGCCGCCACACACGACGCATTTATTCTGGTAGTTGCCGAAGGAGCATTCGTCGCAGATACGAGCGAGCGTAGTAGGGCGGACGTACGAATCGCACACGGGACATTTGCCGTCACATTTGTCGCAGAGGCGGCCGATAGAGATACCGGATTGCTTGCGGCACATTACTAGATCGCTGGGAATTGTTAGTAGTTGGTCTTCATGGGAGAAGAGCGGCGGGGCACTTACGGATGATGACGAGACATGATGAGACGTTAGAAATGATGCTGAAAAGAGGGTTTGTGAGTTATTGTTTTGATTATTGCGTTGTCTCTTTCTCTCCCTAGAGCTGGCGGATTGCAGAGCTTGTGGCGTTGTCAAGAAAGCGATTTGAAGAGCAGCGAAGCAAGGCTGCGGACCTCCGTCTTGGCAAGAGCGGGAACCCCTGGTCTGTGCAGAAGCTTCGACCGCGTTCTACGCCTTCTCCCTTCGAATCACCAGCACAGATCCAGTGACAAGACAGTCTTTGAACCTGTCATCCGAATCACGCTGTGGAAACACAACAAATAATTCACTGGACTAATGGACGGCCCAATAGCGTCTGCTGTAGTCCTCCCGGAAGAGCTCGCAGGACCAGCCTCACCTCCACATAGCCTCAAGAGGCGACAGTCATCTATATCTGAAGACGACTCCAAGCGACCGCGACTCAATGATGAAGCAGAAGCCCACAATCGGCGGGGCTCTACCAATGGAACCAGGCCAGCGCCACCAGTGCGCCGTGAGAGAGGACGAGAGCGGCGACTGTTCGGCGCGGTCCTTGGTGCACTTTCACAAAACCCTACTACTGCAGCACAGAA